>JAWZYT010003974.1:0-5000 GCA_034508575.1 Petrolisthes manimaculis | reverse complement strand
AGAGGATTCCCGTACCCGCCTCTGTAGACAGCGGTGACTCGTCTTGTAGTGGTCGTAAATGCATGAGATTCTGAATGTCAGCGAGAGGTAAAGAAAGACCGTCTCACTGTACACCCACTAACATAAGTTCTGGTCTGGTTCCCATTCCATGTACCCTTCGTGGTAGTAGTAGTAGTAGTAGTGGTGAAAATGAGAGTGAGTAGTCTTGGCTTGAAGTAATATTGAAGATGTAAACCCGAATATAAACATAACGGTACACATTATTGAGGGAACTGGCACATTGTATATAAGCGAATCTAGGGGACCACTGACTCCTCCAAGCAGTACCACCAAACAGATTCCCTCGGTATAGGTGTTGTTTCGTGGTACAGTTTGGAGGAAGCGTTAACCTCCTCCCTCCAGTTCACACACCGTCTTTAACACAAGGAGAACGAAGGAAGACAAAGGACAATGAATGAGAGGATTTGGTGTTGCTGTGTTGCGTGTGTGTGAGTGTGTGTGTGTGTGTTATGTTATTGGTACTCTGAGGCTTGATACACACACACACACACATGCATACATACACACATGCATACATACACATTTGCATACATACACACACCTCACCCATGCACATACCCCACCCACTCATCAAACCTACACACACACACACACACACACACACATACCACCCATGCACATAACCCACCCATGCATTCATCAAACCTACACACACACACACATACACACACTCATCAAACCTACACACACAGACACATACACACATACCTTCACCACCCCACCCCAACCAAGCAACACCCCATTCTCACATATCGTAAAGTATACTACCATGTCCACACCCCATCATGTATGTATGTATGTATGTCTAGAGTACTGCTGGGGTCATAACACAGTGGGTCACATGACGTATAATTCTGTTTTAGTGGTAGTAGTCTAATCTCATTTATTCATACCAACTGAGTACTCGTGAGGTGATGAAGAGTGACACCAAAACTTCATTAAGTATAGTAATAGTTCTCTCTCTCTCTTCCTCTGTCTTCCTCTCTCTCTCTCTTCCCCTGTCTCCTTCTCTCTCCCTCTCTCTCTCTCTCTCACTCTCGTCTGTCGTCTGTGGAGCTGCAACATGGCGGGGTGACTGACGCAGGCAAATTAACCCTCCTCGGTCCTAATGAGTCGATTTGTAAACAGAGTGACCGTCCCGATCTCCGGTCCCGTGAATATATACTGCCAAGCTCGTTTTCTTCAGTATTGGTTGCTTTAAGGCCCCTGTGATCGTGTATGAAAATTGGAGGCTTCTGTTTCCTTCTGACTATGCCACGAAACAAGCTCCTTCTATATAGCTAGTGTTTCGTGGCAATAATTGAAGGACTCATTTACCTCCAATTTTCTGACTACAATACAGGGTCCCATAAGGGGGGAAGTTTTGTGTTGGTAAATCTGGAGCAACTGAATCCTCCAAACTATTCCAAGCTAACAGAACACCACTATTTTTGTTATTCTGGTCCTGTTTCCTGGCATACTTTGGAGGAATCGAGGCACTCCAATGTATCAAAAAGGAATTACCACCTTAAGGGGATAGTATAATTTTGGTAGATTGGAGTGCCTTGATTCCTCCAAAGTATGCCAGGAAACAGAATCAGATATGGACACATATAATGGTGTTCTGTTGTTGCTTGGAATAGTTTGGAGGAATCAGTTGTTTTATATTTACTTAATTAAGGGACTCTTTGATAACAATACCTTTCCATCTATATAATTATCCACTATGGTCTAATTCGTGTGTTTACCCTGCACGGAGAATAATATACACCCATACATTTCCAAGTTATATTTCTTTTAATACACGTTTAGAGTAAATACTATGTTTGTTTGTTTATAACTCGGTAGATAATAATTACTTGTGAATATATTTCCAAGTTATATTTCTTTTAATACACGTTTTGAGTAAATACTATGTTTGTTTGTTTATAACTCGTAGATAATAATTACTTGTGAATATATTTACGTTGTTTTTGGTTATATTATTTCGCATCTTATTTACTGACTACTGAGCTACAAGAAGAGTTTGGGGTTAACTATTAGTATATTTAATTAAGGGGATGTGGGAATAGGGGGACAGGCTTGGGGGGTTTTGGGGGGGGTTAGGGGGGGTGCGGCAATAGGGGGACAGGCTTTCTACCCACCCCAAGCCTGTCCCCCTATTCCCGCACCCCCCCAGTCCACCCCCAAGCCTGTCCCCCTATTCCCGCACCCCCCCAGTTTACCCCCAAGCCTGTCCCCTACTCCCACACCCCCTTAAGCCATGTGAAATAATGAAGTGGTTTGGAATCATGATCTCAACAACAGTGCAAAGTTAATTACCTCTTTTTAAATAGCTAAGTATTAAGTAACCAGCCAATTAAAAAAATAATTAACTACGGTATCTATTTTTTTCCATTTATGACCATGCAACTAACTAACATGTCAACCCTCTTGCAACATAATCAACAAACTAACCAACCAAGCAAGCAAGCAAGCAAGCAACATATTAACTCACTCACTCGATAAATATACATATATATAAGTAAGTAGCATGTGTATGTGTATGTGTGTGTATGTGGTGTATGTATGTGTGTGTGTGTGTATATGTATGCATGTATGTATGTGTGTATGTGTGTGTGTGTGTATGTGTGTGTATGTGTGTGTGTGTGTGTATGTGTGTATGTATATTGGGGTGTAGTGACGGAAATCTCATCATCAGTTTATAATAAAGAAGGGTTGTCCTCTCTCTCTCTCTCTCTCTCTCTCTCTCTCTCTCTCTCTCTCTCTCTCTCTCTCTCTCTCTCCTTCAACTCCCCACGGCTCCATCAAACCTTCTTATCTTTCATAACCAGAGGGAACTTTTCGCAGGAGAGCCCCCCCCCCCTCCACTAACCCCCCCCCCCCTCCCTCTCTTCGCTACCCCTGCTCTCCTACCTACCTCCTGTTTTTGTTCTGTTCTTTCTTCTACTCTCTCTCTCTTTCTCTCTCTCTCACACGCAGACACACACTCACTCTCTCTCTCTCTCTATCTATCTATCTTCTCTATCTCTCTCTCTTTCTCTCTCTCTCTCACACACAGACACACACACACACACACTCACACTCTCTCTCTCTCTCTCTCTCTCTCTCTCTCTATCTATATCTATCTCTGTCTTTCTCTCTCTCTCACACACACACGAACACACACAAACACACACTCTCTTTCTCTCACTCTCACTTCATCCATTCACTAACACTTCACACACACACACACACACACACTCATATTTCACACTCGTACCCTTCACAGTCAGTTCCGTATTCTTCCTTTGAAATTTCGTTGGTTTCCAATTTGGTTCTGAGTAAGTTAGGCTTCCCTTATATTTCTCTCGCCCCATCCTTCCATTTTTTTTTTTTTATATATATTTTTTTTTTCTTCAAAGGGATAAGAGAGTAACGCGAGCTTTTTTGTGGTGATCTTGATGCAGTTGTTGTTGTTGTTTATTATTGTTGTTGTTGTTCTCTCTCAGCTCACCATTCATTCTCTTTCTCACCTCATATTCATTTCCTTTCTCACCTCGTCATTCATTCCCTCTCTCCCTTCACGATGTCTTCCTTCCATCCACACCTTTCCTTTCTTCCTTCACCTCGACTCGCGTTTTTCCTCTCACCTCATATTCACATATATCCTTACTCTTATCACATTATCCCTTTCTACACACACAAAAACACACACATACACACACACAACACAACACAACACAACACACACACACACACACACACACACACACACACACACACACATAACACAACACAACACCTCCAACAACTACTACTACAACCATCAACATACACAGACACACCCCTTTCTCCACCTGACCAGAGTACACACACACACACACACACACACACACACACACACACACACACACACACACACACACACACACACCTCACACACACACCTGCTCAGAGATATCCCACCCACCCACCCACATATTTCACCTGGGACACGTAGTTAGCAGAGGAGTCTTTTCATATTTTTCCCTCAATGATGGGAGGGAGGGAGGGAGGGATGGGGATGGGTTTGGAAGGTATAGGGAAGAGAAGGAGAATGGGAGAATGGAATGGGGCGTGGTTGGTTTGGAAGGTTTAAGGGTGAGAAAGAGAATGGAATGGGGAGAGATGGGTGGTTTGGAAGGTAAGGGTGAAGTGGTTGCAAGGAGTGGAGGAAGGTGGTTGAAAAAAAAAGGAGATGAATAGATGGTTGAGGAGGAAAGGAAGAAGAATAGATGGTTGCATGGAGTAGAGGAAGGTGGTTGAGTAGGAAGGGGGATGAATAGATGGTTGCAAGGAGTAGAGGAAGGTGGGAGAGGAGTGGATGGTGATGGAAAGGAAGATGAATAGATGGTTGCAAGGAGTGGTGGGCTGAAGGTGGTTGGGCTGATGGTAGGGGCGGGTGGGAAGGAGGGCGGGGAGTCGTACAAGGAGTGGTGGGCTGGCTGAAGGTGGTCGGGCTGATGGTAGGGGCGGGAAGGAGGGCGGGGAGTCGTAGGTATTATAGCCATCAGCCTCGTCGTCTTAGGGAAATTTATGGAGATGTGGTTTTCCGCCTTGCTTTGTTCGGCTAGCGGCCTACTGCACGCTCTTCCGCTCTTACTGGCTATTTTGTGTGTTTGTTGGCTAGTTTTTTTGCTTGCTTGGCTATTTTCTGTGTTTGTTGACTATTTTTCAGTTTGTTTGCTTGGTTGTTTTCTCTGTTTGTTGGCTATTTTTCAGCTTGCTTGGCTATTTTCTGTGTTTGTTGGCTATTTTTCAGCTTGCTTGGTTATTTTCTCTGTTTGTTGGCTATTTTTCAGCTTGTTTGCTTGGTTATTTTCTCTGTTTGTTGACTATTTTTCAGCTTGCTTGGTTATTTTTTTCTGTCTAGGATGGCATTTTTTTTTCGTGATTATTCCATGTGCTGGTTAGATTTTGTGATGTTTGTTTTCTGTCTA
>JAWZYT010003973.1:37500-65336 GCA_034508575.1 Petrolisthes manimaculis | reverse complement strand
CCCAGAATTACAGGTCTCGCTTCCACTTACATTTATGTGGGATATAATAACATTAGATTATAGAACATGGAAGAGAGAGAGAGAGAGAGAGAGAGAGAGAGAGAGAGAGAGAGAGAGAGGTGAAGGGGGGAAGGAGAGAGGTATTAGCTACAGGTCACGGAGATTAACTGACCACTATGCGTGTGTGTATGTTTGTGTATGTGTGTCACCAAATGGACTCGAAACATCCCCATCCCATCATCTGCCAATCAGAAGCATCCAGGAATATCTCTGAGAGGCAGGGCTTCTTCGCCATCTAAGCCTGAACAGAGTAACATAGGTTATAAGTTCCATTATCTTTCTTTCCATACTATCTAACATACTAGTTATCTTCTCCTTACTGTATCGTCACCCTTGCTGGTACAGTACTGGTAGTACTTCTTCCTTTCTTTGTGGGAATTAGGGTTAAGGACTGAGAAAGTTTTACTAGCAATTATATGCTATAATATTTCTATTTTGTACTGACCCGTGAGGAGGTGACCGCGGTGTTGCCAAATCTAGAATCAAAACCTTCACCACATAAAGGATACTGTCCACTAACGAGAGTATATTGACATGAAATTTTCTACACACAATGAATTTTTCATTTAATGGTATATGATACGAACAATTGTTATGTACGTAAAATAGAGAAGATATTTCATGTGTGATGTGGCATTTCAATCTAAAGACGTTGCCACTACTTCCGACCCAGGAATTTCAGGGGTGTGGAGAGTGAGGTTACTGAGGTCACATATATGCAAATATAAAGAACGATTTTGTTCCCATTCTCTTTGGAGTTGTCATAGGGTACTGTTAATTAGATATGGCAACAGCGCACTCTGAAGGAGCCACAGCCTTGCGGGTCAGTACGAGATAGAATGAGTATAGCTTGTGACATTTTCAATGAACTTGGTGGTGCTTTGGGGGTAAGTGGGTGGAGACAGTAAGTCTATCGGGCGGTAACCCCCCAAACCACCACCGTGTTTTATTGTGGGGATAACAAAGGTGCAACTGGTCCTCTCTGAACATACGTGTTAGTCCCCCAATTAGAGCAGTCATTCAGCTCATAGGCGAGTGCTATTGGCCTGGGTTATCCAGTTGTGAGAGGCCTAATTACTGTGTTCAGTTGACACTTTAAGTGGTTTTGCCCTGACCCCTGTTAGTGATAGCCCACATTATATGTATATATTATATGTATATATTTTTATAAACGATCACAGGGTCCTTATAAGGGGAGAGTATTTTGTTAGTGAATTTAGAAGTTCTCTTATTTCTCTTAACTATGCCATGTAACAGATCTGCTATTAGTACAGTCTCTTACATTTCTGACTAGACCACCCAGTGTTTAATTATCGTAAATGTGGCAACAGTGTGTATGTGTGTGTGTTAGTTCGGGTGTGCAAACTCGAAAACACAAATACACACACACACACACACTTACATACAAAGACAACACACACACTTACATACAAAGACAACACACACACCCTTACATACAAAGACAACACACACACACTTACATACAAAGACAACACACACACACTTACATACAAAGACAACATACATACAATAACACACATACACACGCGTACACACACACACATACACACCTTTCCTCACACTTGCTCGTTGTTACTGGGGAGGGTGTTATTGGGTGGTGGGTGTTACTGGGGAGGGTGTTACTGGGTGGTGGGTGTTACTGGGGAGGGTGTTACTGGGTGGTGGGTGTTACTGGGGAGGGTGTTACTGGGTGGTGGGTGTTACTGGGGAGGGTGTTACTGGGTGGTGAGTGTTACTGGGGAGGGTGTTACTGGGGAGGGTGTTACTGGGTGGTGGGTGTTACTGGGTGGTGGGTGTTACTGGGTGGTGGGTGTTACTGGGGAGGGTGTTACTGGGTGGTGGGTGTTACTGGGGAGGGTGTTACTGGGTGGTGGGTGCTACTGGGTGGTGGGTGTTACTGGGGAAGGTGTTACTGGGTGGTGGGTGTTACTGGGGAGGGTGTTACTGGGGAGGGTGTTACTGGGTGGTGGGTGTTACTGGGTGGTGGGTGTTACTGGGTGGTGGGTGTTACTGGGTGGTGGGTGTTACTGGGTGGTGGGTGTTACTGGGGAGGGTGTTACTGGGTGGTGGGTGTTACTGGGTGGTGGGTGTTACTGGGTGGTGGGTGTTACTGGGGAGGGTGTTACTGGGTGGTGGGTGTTACTGGGGAGGGTGTTACTGGGTGGTGGGTGTTACTGGGTGGTGGGTGTTACTGGGTGGTGGGTGTTACTGGGGAGGGTGTTACTTGGTGGTGGGTGTTACTGGGTGGTGGGTGTTACTGGGGAGGGTGTTACTGGGGAGGGTGTTACTGGGTGGTGGGTGTTACTGGGGAGGGTGTTACTGGGGAGGGTGTTACTGGGTGGTGGGTGTTACTGGGGAGGGTGTTACTGGGGAGGGTGTTACTTGGGAGGGTGTTACTGGGTGGTGGGTGTTATTGGGTGGTGGGTGTTACTGGGGAGGGTGTTACTGGTGAGGTGGTAGGTACTGGGGTTTACTGGGGAGGGTGTTACTGGGAAGACTGTTACTGGGGAGGCATTACTGTAGGTGTTACTGGGGACGTGTTACTGGGGACTAGCTGTAATAAGGAATGGTTACAGTTACTGGGATATGTTATGTTACTGGGAGCTATAGGTTGTTTCCAAGAGCAACTGAATCCTCCAAACTATTCCAAGCAACAAAACACCATTATTTGTATTTATGTGTTCTCTTCTGGTTCTGTTTCCTGGCATACTTTGAAGCAATTAATTAAAGGCACTCCAATGTAACAATAAAAAGAATTACCACTTTAATGTGGACTGTTGTGAGGAGTGTGTGTGTGTGTGTGTGTGTGTGCGTGCGTGCGTGCGTGCGTGCGTGCGTGCGTGTGTGTGTGTGTGTGTGTGTGTGTGTGTGTGTGTGTGTGTGTCCAAAAACACAACATGATCACCATCAACAGGAATAATCACCCACCTATCTAAAAAAAATATAATAATAAAAAAATCAATAAAAAAATAATCTGCAACTGGATCTTACTTTTTACATACTTTACTTACTTTTTACCTACGTGAAGATGGTCAGGAGGCCACACACACACACACACACACACATACATACACACACACACACATACGCATATCTTTTAACACATATAGCTCTCTTCCACCCCACACCCACAGACCCTAATCAAAGGAACAAATGACAAGGGGAGAAGACGAGTGGGGGTCGCCGCTCCCCTGGGTACACTTGCCTGGTTCCTGTGAATAGTGAGGGAGGAAATTAGTCCCGTCACATTTTCTCATAATCCCTTTCACTCTCTGCCCTGACATACCCCTAATCTTCTCTTCTTCCTACTCCCTTCTCTTCTTCCTTTTCTGCCCTGATGTACCCCTAATCTTCTCTTCTTCCTACTCCCTTATCTTCTTTCTTTTCTCCCCTGACGTACCCCTAATCTTCTTATTCTTCCTCCTTTTCTCCTACTCTCCCCTGACGTACCCCTAATCTTCTTCGTCCTACTCCTCCTCCCTAATCCTCCCTCCCTCCCCTGATGTACCCCTAATCTTCTTATTCTTCTTCTCCTTTTCTCCCTTTCTCCCTCTCTCTTTTAGTCTTCCTCTGCTTTATTGAAGTTCATTCTGTGGATATGCCAGTATAAATGCAAATCGTTAAGGGTACATAAGAGTGCTTTGATACCTCCAAACTATGCCAGGAAACAGGACCAGACTACCAAAAATAATGGTGGCTTGTTTGTTGCCTATTAATCATTTCAAACCCCATGTTGTATCATTTTTCTCAAAGTTTTTGAAGGCTTTTATTCAGATCATTCTAACACAATGTTTACGACACCCCGCCGTAATTTATGGTGGTTTAGTAGTCAGGCAAATTTATATACTTAAGGAGTTTACTCCTATGATCTTAAGTTGTAGTCAGTGAGAACACAAAATTATCAGCAAATGTTCCCACAAGGCGAGGTTCCCCCCTTCCCAAATCCCCCACCTGACAAGCTCCTCCCCATCCTTGTCTGTGTTTCTATGTAATTTTCTCTCTCTTTCTCTCTATCTCTCTCTCTCTATCTATATATCTCTATGTATCTATCTCTATCTATCTCTCTCTCTCTCTCATACACACCAAGGCAAACATGTTAGATTAACTATTACTCGATTAAACACATACATAAACTTGTCAGGTCATCTGTCTTGAATTGATTACGTTATCTGTTTCTCATTTCATCGAAGTATTGATATATTCATGTATATACGAGGAAGCTGCCACATCCACTACAAATAGAAAATTTAATTAAACCCAACCACCCACACACACTTTCTCAATAAATGCATACATATACACATAGTTATCTTGTATCAGACGTACAGTATATATCATACGATAGGTGAATGAGTTGGAAATATATTAAGATCATTAATTAATGGGATAGTATATTCATGGTACAGTGGAGTGTTTTGATTTCTCTAAAGTATGTCAGGAAACAGAACATGATTAACAGATATACGAATCATGACTCAGTTATTGGAATAGCTTGGAGGAATCAGTTGCTCCAGAATTACCAACACTGCACAACCTCCTTAAGGTTCCTGTGATCGTGTATGAGAATTGGAGGCTTCTGATTCCTACTAACTAGGCCACGAAACACGTTCCTTCAATATAGGTGGTGTTTCGTGGCAATATTTGAAGGATTCGTTTACCTTCAATTCTCTGACTACATCACAGGGTTGCTTACAGTCCCTGAAAACATTCCCCCCTATACTGCTGGGGTTATAAGCCCTTCAAAAATATATATACATTATTACTGGGTCTTTGTTGATACTTGGCGAATATTTTAAAACATATATATACTGTATATTATCATTATTTAACATGGTAAGCATTACCTGCATTCAAATTTATTGGGTAAATAATACCGGTAATAATAATAATAATACAAATAAGAATAAGAATAATAATAATTTACAGTATTGTGTTGATAACTGGTTGGAGGAGGTCTGTCAGCTGTGTGTGTATGTGTGTGTGTGTGTGTGTGTTTATCATCTGTGTTCAGGTTGACTAAAGCAACAGGATATCCATCCAGTCATTGGTAAGAGTTGAAGTTTGACTTGTTTTCCAACCTAATCATAACACACATTTACTCTCTCTCTCTCTCTCTCTCTGGTGTTCCGGGCATGAATCTTTCACACACACACATACACACACACACACTCTCTCTCTCTGGTGTTCCGTGCATACATCTTTCACACACACACACTCGTTCTCTCTCTCTCTCTCTCTCTCTCTCTCTCTCTCTCTCTCTCTCTCTCTCTCTCTCTCTCTCTTCACGCCCAAACATACCTGCAAAATTCCCTCCATATTTTTCAATTTGTTATCAAAACAGCATGTGATTACCAAAGACAGAAATTCCATAAATATATAGATAGCCCTTTCACAAATCTAATAATTATATACTACGCTTCAGTTGACATGTGTGTGTGTGTGTGTGTGTGTGTGTGTGTGTGTGTGTGTGTTTATTTCAGTGTTGCATTTTGAGTATAGCAAGGAGTGTATTTGTTAATATGTACTATACAGTACAGTATGTTTGTGTATTTGCATGTATGTGTGCATGTATCTGTTTGTATGCATTTAAGAGTCCATGTGTAGATGTGCATGTGTATGTGAACGTATGAATGAATGAATGAATGAATGCACAGTAATATGTACCAGTATATATATCTGTATGCATGCCAGTGTGTGTGTGTGTGTGTGTGTGTGTGTGTGTGTGTGTGTGTGTGTTCTCCTATCCTAAGCCTCGGTACAGACAAAAAACCTAAAAACATAAAAATATAAACACACGGCCGTCATCATTTTATTGGCGGGGGAATTTTGTTTACTGTTCTATAGAGTGACACAATATTGCTCTTTATTACACTACATGCACTTGGTAATTATAAGTCGGAGTTGGAATGATGTGTGTGTTGGCTGGCTGTGTGTGTGTGTGTGTGTGTTTGTGTGTGTGCTTAATAATGTGTGTTTGTGTATGTGTGTGCTTAATAATGTGTGTGTGTGTGAGAGAGAGAGAGAGAGAGAGAGAGAGAGAGAGAGAGAGAGAGAGAGAGAGAGAGCATTGTAGTTGTAAAATGGAGGGCTTGAAAGAATTAGACTAACAGACAGACAAACAGACAGACAGACAGACAGACAGAAAGATAGAAAGTCAGAGATGAGGCAGAGTAAATGGAGAGAGGAAGGATGAAGAGAAATTTAAAGGAAAGAGAATGGAAGGGAGGAAAGAGAATTGAGGGAGGGGATGGAAGGAGTGGGGGAGGGAGGGAGGGAGGAAGAGAAGGAAGGAAGGAAGGGAGGGAACAAAAGAGAATGGGATGAATGGAGGGAGAGAGGAGAGGAGGCAAGAAGGGGGAGGAAGAGGGGGCAAGAGAGAGAGAGTGGGTGGGGGAGAGAGAGAGAAAGAGAGAGAGAGAGTGCGAGCAGCCTGGGAAAAAAATATATGGTAACTTTAAGCAACAGGACAAGGAAAATGAGAAACGAGCTCCGAGAAACGAGAAGAAGGAAAAATAATGAAAGGGAAGGAATGAGGAAAAAGATAAAATTGTGAGCTGAGAGAAGTTGAGAATGAGAAAGATACAGAGAGAGAGAGAGAGAGAGAGAGAGAGAGAGAGAGAGAGAGAGAGAGAGAGAGAGAAATGAGGCGTAAGGAAAGGAACCAGAGAGAGAGAGAGAGAGAGAGAGAGTGAGAGTAAACTAGGATACAAGGAGATGCAGCAAAAGCCAATTTGACTGCAACTAGACTTACAAGGTTAACCTAATCTACTTTACAACAAATGATCATCACTTCATCACTATAACATCGGGGTCTCTGTAACGTAAATTCTCTCGTAAAGGCAAGTCAACATTCATCCTCTTCACTCCAATAATGACTGTTAGTGTGTTAGTGTGTGAGGTAATTAAGTCATCGCTTCGTCACTTCACCGTCGTAACCTCTTCATCACATCGACTGTTAGTGTGTTAGTGTGTGAGGTAATTAAGTCATCGCTTCGTCACTTCACCGTCATAACCTCTTCATCACATCGACTGTTAGTGTGTTAGTGTGTGAGGTAATTAAGTCATCGCTTCGTCACTTCACCGTCGTAACCTCTTCATCACATCGACTGTTAGTTAAAGTTGCAGGGTTTTAGTTCTGGTATCTACCTCTGATGAGGTACTCTCCTGAACGTCAGCCAGGCAAGCCCAACTCCCTACCATGGTGCCCAGCCATGGCAGTAACCCCCCAGTAAACAGTTTGTAACTCTTGGACCTGGGCGAGGCTCGATCTGCCGACCTCACGGATGCGAGGCAGGCGCGTTACCACTGTACTGTTAGTGTGTTAGTGTGTGAGGTAATTAAGTCATCGCTTCGTCATTTCACCGTGGTAACCTCTTCACCACATCGATGCCTCGTCAGACAATACCCCAACTAAACTTGTGTGTGTTTGTTTACATGTTATTGATAATGTTAGCTATAGTAGGGATGGGGCTCTTCTTATATCTATCAGTTCTGGCCGTTATAGGTTGTCCATGTTGGTCTTGGAGTGTCTGGTGGTTACTAGTAGGTCTCAGTGACGGGGTTGGACCACTATCTTTTGGGCAAACTGGCTGATGATATTGAGGTGGTGTTCTGAGAGAGGTATCATCCCCAGGGTGGTCAGGGCGGCCTCGTAGCAAGTGTAGGATAATCATACAGGTCCTCTTTTGTACTCTCTCCAGTTGTATACGTTACTTTTTTTTATTTTATACGTTACTTTTTTTGTATAATATTCAATGGCTATTATCAAGCACTAAACGCTGAAAAATACTTAAACAAAAACTGAATAAACATCATTAAAAAGAATGTTCTTTATTGAATGAAGCCAATGTGAATACCTTTATATTACATGTGTCAAGTGTTGATACCACTAACACACTTCTATTTCCCCTGTATCTACCTAACAGTTTATAATCAAGGCTCACATTACCCCTCACGTGATAGTGGCCTTGTAATATTCTAAATGCTTTTAATAATAGCCTGTTGTATTGAAGGATTGGATTTGGACTATGAAACCATTGTTTTGTCATTTGTCTCTTGGTAGCAACAATTATTTGCTCTGTATCTTTCTTCTCTGTGTGTATCCCTCTTTTTCCCCTATCCACTCCTATGCTGATGATTCCACCCTACACTACTCCACTCATTTTGACAACCGTCCATCCCAGCAGCTCCTCTCCACATCACGTGATGATGCAGTAGCACGCCTGACTTCTGATCTTTCCCTCATCTCTAACGGGGGCAGAGAGAACCTTGTTGTTTTCAATGCCTCAAAAACACAGTTCCTTCATCTTTCAACTCGTACTAATCTTCCTGATGTCTATCCCCTCTCCTTTAACGATACACAACTTGACCTTTCCTCTTCTCTTAATATTCTTGGAGTCTCTTTCTCTCATAATCTCTCCTGGAGAGATCACATTACCTCTCTGACTAAAATCGCCTCAAAGAAGTTAGGTGTGCTGCGCAGATTCCGTGAATACTTCACCCCTACACAGTTACTGTCTCTGTACAGGGGTCTCATCCGCCCCTGTATGGAGTATGGTTCTCATGTGTGGGGGGGATCAACCTTCACAACACTACTGGACAAGGTGGAATCAAAGGCCTTTCGTCTCATCAACTCTCCTCCTCTTACTGATTCACTACAACCTCTCTCTCTTCGCCGCAGTGTTGCATCACTTTCTCTCTTCTATCGCTATTACACTGGACATTGCTCTTCTGAACTCTCTCAATGTATGCTTCCTCCCCTCAGGAGAACATGCAACACTTGTCAAGCCTCTCGTTCTCACCCCTTTTCTGTCCAACTCCCTCATGCAAGAGTTAACCGGTACTCTCAGTCTTTCATATACACAACTGGTCAACTCTGGAACACTCTACCTTCATCCATCTTTCCACCTTTCTACGACTTATGTACCTTCAAACGCAATGTGTCAGGGCATCTCGAACGAAATTGGACATGATTTTGGACCACTCTCTCACTGTACTATGTAGATGAGGACGGTAAGCGGGCCTGTGGCCTTTGTCCTCATCTTTATTAATATATATAAAAAAAAAAAAAAAAAAAAAATGTAATATAGCTATATATATAAGCCAGTAGACACACACATAACATAATAATGCTGGTGACAAAGGTTCTATTGGTTTTATGTATCATGAGTTGAGAGAGAACTATATATATTCATAATTATTTAAACATTGTAATAGTTCCATTAAGTAATGCATTGGATGTTCAGTTGAGGTTTCATCAAACATGTTAATAATGAAGCTGGAAACTATTTTCAACATTTCTTGAAATTAATCTTTATTGAAGGCGTATTAAGGTGTGAAATCCTGTGTTTCCCATCATACAACACATTCCCAATACTCACACCATTGTATTTATTGCCGTATTGGTTTTTACTGTCTTCTACTACAAGGTTGATATTAGTGTGACTTTCCATAATTATACACTCTACCACTACTCACACCGTTGTATTTGATGCCGTATTGGTCTTTATTGTCTTCTGCTACAAGGTTGATATTAGTGTAAATTTCCATATACACGTTGCCTTGTGAACTGACTGACTGCACCACCTTACACATCTTCAAGTCATCAGAACTACCAACATGTTGGAGAGAGAATATTTCCACACTCAGTCTTCAGAACCCTTACCAATTTAATGCTTTTCAACCAACTCATAATCCTCTTCGAGTATCTGAGAGTGGAGTGATAGTGAAGTCAGAATGAAGTGAAGTGAGAGTGGAGTGATAGTGAAGTCAGAGTGAAGTCAGAGTGGACTGAAAGTGAAGTGATAGTGAAGTCAGAATGAAGTGAAAGTGAAGTCAAAGTGGAGTGATAGTGAAGTCAGGATGAAGTCAGAGTGGACAGAGAGTGAAGTGAGAGTGAAATTAGAGTGGAGTGAGAGGAGTGATATTGAAGTGAGAGTGGAATGAGAGTGGAGAGAAAGACAGGAAAGAAGAGTGAGAGTGTGAAGACAGGTGGTGTTAGAGTGAGAGTAAATATTATTGCCAGTGGAATAGGCTTACCAATTTTATTAATATGAAGTTCAATTATTTTAATATGAAGTTCAGTTTTGTTAATATGAAAGTCAGTTTTTTTAATATGAAAGTAACTTTTTTTAAATTTGAAAGTCATCTTCTTAATTTGAAAGTCATCTTTTTTAATTTGATGTTCATCTTTTTAAATTTGAAGGTGAAAAGGTGTAGTGTTTCGGGGTTATCTCGGCCAACGTTGACAACGCTGGGTGGGCCTCATGGAAGTGTGACCAGCTGTACAGTTGCTGAAAAAAGGTATTGCGACAAATATTGATAGAACTTTAACCATAGTAATATCCACAAGTATTTGTATATGGACTATATGCATGTATAACAGAAGGAAATATACATATCCTTCTATAATACATACTCATAATCCCTACAAACATCTATGAACATTAATATATTTAATGTTGTATCAGTAGTTGTCGCAATACCTTTTTTGGCAACAGATGAGCAAAAATAATGATGTTCTGTTGCTTGGAATAGTTTGGAGGAATCAGTTGCTCCAAGTTTACCAACACCTAATTTTCTCCTGAATTAAAGGGAAATTGTCTTGTTGGTAAATTGTGTGGCTGCTGATTCCTCCTATTACTATACCAGAAAACAGACACCCTCAATGGTACTCATAGAAGATCTGTTTCTTGGCAAAGTCTCAAGGAAATTGAAACATTGCAATTCACCAACAAGTGAATCTTTGCTTAATAAAACCAACAGACACACACACACACACACACACACACACACACACACACACACACATGTATATATATATATATATGTATATGTATATATATATATATATATATATATATATATATATATATATATATATATATATATATATATATATATATATATATATATATATATATATATGAGGGAAGTGACAAGTGGGTGTTAAATTCAGCATATGGTAATATAAAGAATAATATATTATACAGTACATCCCCTTAACCCTTTAAACACCCAATATTATGATATACACCAAGTTCACCTCCTCGGGGCCGTCAACTTCCATTCACATACACACACACACACACACACACACATACACACACACACACACACATGCGCACATTATTTACAACCGATCAGCTGATTGGCTCCCGCTGGCAATATTGGGCCTGACGTCAGTAGCAAAGGAGACCTGCAGGTGTGTGTGTGGGGGGGGGGGGGGGAAGAAGGTAGGGAGTTTCGTGTTAGGGGAAGGTAGGGAGTTTCGTGTTAGGGGAAGGGTAGGGAGTTTCGTGTTAGGGGAAGGGTAGGGAGTTTCGTGTTAGGGGAAGGTAGGGAGTTTCGTGTTAGGGGAAGGGTAGGGAGTTTCGTGTTAGGGGAAGGTAGGGAGTTTCGTGTTAGGGGAAGGGTAGGGAGTTTCGTGTTAGGGGAGGGGAGGGAGTTTCATGTGTATGTGTGGGGTGAAATGGGCAGCTGAGAATCGATGGTGAAGTGACGTCAGTTTAACATTAGTTTGAGTTACTTAGAAAACTAATATCTACCAAGGCCTGACTGACTGATTGCCTGGAAACACTTTAATGGAGAGAGAGAGAGAGAGAGAGAGAGAGAGAGAGAGAGAGAGAGAGAGAGAGAGAGAGAGAGAGAGAGAGAGTAAAGCAGTAAGTTTGTCTTATCTTTCCATCTCCTCTCCTTCTCTCTTACTCTCTCTCTCTCTCTCTCTCTCTCTCTCTCTCTCTCTCTGCGAAAGAATTTAATTTGTGGCGCTAGTTTCTTCCCTGTCAGTCCGTATACAGACAGACACACAGACAGACAGACAGACCTCACCAGACAGACAGACAGACAGCCAAAGCAAGGCATGAAACATATCAGTTTAACTATAAATCATAAACAACCTTGAAGATAATTCAATAGAAATATATAACCCTATCCTTCCATTTCATTACATATTATAAATAGAGCACAAGAAATTCGAATTTATTACCATCATCACCATCCAGCACCGTATGTTTCTTCATATTTTTATATTTTTCTGTAACACTATCTTTCCATTTCATTACATAATTATTATAAATAGAGCACAAGAAATTCTGTTTCTCCGTATGGTATGTTTTTTTTATTTTGTTTAACCCTATCATTCCATTTCATTACATAATATAAGAACAACACAAGAATTTCGAATACAAACTAATTATACAGGAACTAAGTGACCCTCTCATTTCCATATGCCTCTATGCATTATTTTTTCGTTCCAGTGATTTCTCCCCTTCAGTCTTGGTTGGTTCTGCTTTCCATTATATTCCTCTTTGACTCCTACACTCAGAGCTTATAATTTATGTTATGTTTCTCTTTGTCTGTCACACACACACACAAACATTCAAATGTAACTCTCCCTCTCTCTCTATCTATCTATCTATCTATCTCTATCTATCTATCTCTATCTATCTCTCATACACACCAGGGCAAACATGTTAGATTAACTATTACTCGATTAAACACATACATAAACTTGTCAGGTCATCTGTCTTGTATAGATCACGTTATCTGTTTCTCATTTCATCGAAGTATTGATATATTCATGTATATACGAGGAAGCTGCCACATCCACTACAAATAGAAAATTTAATTAAACCCAACCACCCACACACACATTCTCAATATCAGACGTACAGTATATATCATACGATAAGTTAATGAGTTGGAAATATATTAAGATCATTAATGGGATAGTATATTCATGGTACAGTGGAGTGCTTTGATTTATCTAAAGTATGTCAGGAAACAGAACATGATTAACAGATATACGAATCATGACTCAGTTATTGGAATAGCTTGGAGGAATCAGTTGCTCCAGAATTACCAACACTGCACAGCCTCCTTAACATGATAAGAAAAGCAATTTTTCAGGGAAATAATATTTTAGCCTATACATTTTGGCATTCACCTCAGATATTAGTTCATTTGCGAGATGTCTGAATAACTAGTAATATTTTTACATATTTCTAGATATTTCTTATGTAGAAAGAAGCATAGCTAAAGAGCTGAAAAAGAGTGGCTGGGGCCGAAGGGGCACCCAAACCTTTAAAGTATTGCCCACATCATTATCTCAATGGGGTCAGAGTTTGGAGGAACGTGTATCACACAAATAACGACCCTATAACTTGCTGATCGAAGATTTCTGAATATTAAACTCTTGGTGTTATGATTGATTGATGGATATTAGGCGCCGCAACATCGAGGTCCTATAGCGCCAGAAAAAGGTGATAGAGAGTTGTGACCGCAAGCAGTAAGGAAATGAAAAGAAAAGAGGGACAGTTGAAGAACTGAAAGCTAATGGCTGGGGCCGAAGGGGAGCCAAAACCCTGTAAATATTGCCCACATTAATTAATATAGGCAATACCCCCCTACGGGGCCTTGGTGTTATGAATCATTGGTGTGAGTCATCTGCATCATCCCATTCCTCCGCTGCAGCTGTGGGGTCTAAGACACCTGTGGAAGAGGGTATATAAAGCCACCAAGGTTAGGTCATGGTTCAGGTTAACTCCACATAACCAACACCCAGGTTCATCGACGCTCTACCCTTCTTGGATCAGGTGCAGTTACTCTCCTTGTTGCCCCCTCCCCTCCCTTATACCTCTTGAATTAACACAGCATAAATCTATATATATAAAACACTCCGTCTCTGTGCTTAGCCCAGTGTTATTCACTATTTTTTTCACGAGAGCCAAAAGTTCAGGACATATTCAGAGTGAGAGCTGCATAAACCACATTGATAAGCAGAAAAACATATATATGGGACCTAAATTATATAATTATTTTTGTGGGTTTCCATAACCCACATGTACAGTTCCTATACAGAGAGCTCGTTCTCTCTCTCTCTCTCTCTTTGTGTTGAATAATTATGAAAAATAAAGAATTGCCAGGGCCACTGGGCCTATTCCCATTAGCAATTCTATGAAGTGATACATCTGATACGGCATAGTGATGCAATTTATATCTAATACTTTGGACTTTTTCTCTGATCACTGATGATTTCTCTCTCTCTTGGGAGCCGCCAATCAGGTCATTGCGAACCTCTCAAAGAAAATCCGTTGTTTAGCCGCTAGGCACGGCCGCATCGTTTGACCTAGAGTAAAAATTAATACGCCATTTTAATCGGTTCGAATCCCCAATGGGGATACAATAGAAAAAAATGTTAACAAATGATACAGCATTGTGACCGGTGTAGTCCCGGGAATATCCTCAGACTAATTTTATTTTTGGTGGATATATGTTTCTTGAATTATCAGCTTAAAACAACCAAAGATTTATGGCTTTCTCAACATAGACTCTATGGTCTCAAGGCTGGCCTGGCTTGCATACCCAGTTTAGGAATAAACTCATACCACAAAATGTTGAACACCTAAATTTAATACTAAATCTAAGGACAGTGATTTTTTTTTAACCAATGTGGGGGAGGGGTCAATCCCAGTACTCGTGCAGCCCAAGCCACTTGGGCCTTGCTATTTAATTCTGGCTGTTACAATGCCACTTTCTGCTTTAGTTGAGTCATGGATAACTTTTATTGTTGTAGAGCTGGCATGGTTTCTTTGGGGGACCAGCAACCACACAAGATAATGGACTCCTCCCACCCTCCTAATAAGTTCACATACAAATAATTAGAGGAAATTTATTGACAAAACCACATGTAGGATCTTCACCCAGACAACGTCGGATATCGCTGCTAGTAAAACATAAACATTTACACAATATATGAGTAAACTAAAAAGTTCACATCTCTTCACTGTTGTGTTCACCTACTGTTCATTGTATTGTTCACATTCCTTCACTGTTTTGTTCACCTACTGTTCATTGTATTGTTCACATCCCTTCACTGTTTTGTTCACCTACTGTTCATTGTATTGTTCACATCCCTTCACTGTTTTGTTCACCTACTGTTCATTGTATTGTTCACATTCCTTCACTGTTTTGTTCACCTACTGTTCATTGTATTGTTCACATCCCTTTACTGTATTGTTCACATCCCTTTACTGTACTGTTTACCTATTGTTCAGTGTTTTGTTCACCTATTGTTCAGTGTTTTGTTCACCTACTGTTCACTGTTTTGCTTACATCCCTGAACTGATTTGTTCATCTATTGTTTACTGTATTCTTCACATCCCTTTGCTGTATTGTTCATCTATTGTTCACTGTATTGTTCACATCCCTTTGCTGTATTGTTCATCTATTGTTCACTGTATTGTTCATCTATTGTTCACTGTATTGTTCACATCCCTTTGCTGTATTGTTCATCTATTGTTTACTGTATTGTTCATCTATTGTTCACTGTATTGTTCATCTATTGTACACAGTATTGTTCACTTCTCTTCACTGATTTGTTCACATCCCTTCACTGCTCTGTCAAAATCCATTCACTGTATTGTTAACATTATTTCAATATTTATTAATGATACTTTATTCATATATAGAGATTCAACTCACTTGAATTAATAAGCGTATTGTTGTTTACTTCACAACGCAGGATGCTGAAGGTGGTGATAGCAGTGGGCCTTCTTGGGGTACTGGTGTTAGCAGACTCCCCGATAGACCTCGTGGCTCATAATACAACAGCTAACATGCAAATTGATGAGAGAATAACCATTGAGTCACCGAATTATGGAATAACAGACTACCATATTTACTATAGGTAAGGAATAGACAGCAAAGTGGATCTCCTTATTATATGAATATTTTGATTGAGCTAAGAAGGAGAACCATGTGTGAATGTATCCTATTCTTCCTCGTTAAATAATTCCATCACAATATCATAAGTCATTAGTATATTGTGTATTGATTGTTCTATACATTACATACAGCTTCTTTTGTATCATAACGAAATATGATTATTTCAAACCTTTAAATTTGACGCAAAGTTTAACGCACTTTTATCAATGAAACTCAATATTAAAAAAGAAAATGCTAACCAATTTAGCAGTTATTCGCAATGATTTAGGACAAGAATACTAATCCATTGATTTTACAGGTGTGATTGGACCATTATTTGCGAACCTCAGGATAGTACCCAACTGATATTTAGTATGGATTCACAAAAATTGGAGAAGAAATACGGCAGCTCGTGTGCCGATTATCTATGGTTACAGGATTACAACGCATCTATTAAGTAAGGAAAACTTTGTTCATTATTATTTCTCCGGGTTTAAAATGTACTACATGTAGATATATCTTGAAGGAATATTTTATTAATAATTTCCACTGTCAATTTGTTTGTTTGTCCCTCTGTCTCACACATACACACATACATAATATAGTAATTGTTTCTTACAATTGCAGGACTTGTGTAGATGAGAACTTCCATGGTCACACCACTGCTGATGGTTACGCCAAAATTATCTTCAAATCTGATTATTCCATTACAGCTGAAGGGTTCAGATATCATGTGTGGTGCCGAGAACAATGCAGCCAACAGGCATCTACCTCTGCTCCTTCTTCTACTTCTGCTCCTTCTTCTACCTCTGCTCCTTCTTCTACTTCTGCTCCTTCTTCTACCTCTGCTCCTTCTTCTACCTCTGCTCCTTCTTCTACCTCTGCTCCTTCTTCTACCTCTGCCCCATGCAAATAATTGTTGTGTGAGTTGGGACCTGCTTGCCTTATTATATTCAAGATCATTAATAAATTGAGGTGGTGTTAGTGATGGTTGGTGTGGTCAGGTATCGGGTATACGATGACTCCATAAGGTCATCGTACCGTAACTACTGCTTCATCGTCAACACCACCACGGTTATACATACGCACCTACTAACTCCTCTTGTCTCTTACATATATATATATATATATATATATATATATATATATATATATATATATATATATATATATATATATATATATATATATATATATATATATATATATATATATATATATATACATACTAACATACCTAGGCTACCAACATACGCACAAACCACCACTCGGGTAAACATACACAATATGGTTATTACTGAAGGAAAACATTTTACTCTAAGGATGAGGTTATGTATAACTGTATACCCAGAATAAATATCAACAATGATATTCACAGGTATAATAATCTCATCCACAGTAGTAACCAGTACGTGTTTCCAATCCAATTGAGTTATGTACAATACAGTTGTAGACAAGTGAAACAGGCACACTTTAAACCAGGCCTCTTATCAAGCATATAGAATAGGACTCATCGCATCTACACACACACACACACACACACAGAAAGCGTTTCATCCTACCCTATGTTCAATAAGGGGCCTTGTTTCAGGTGTGTCGGTTTCATATGTCCTCAACTGTATGTATGTATGTATTCATGTAGCCTAAATAAGTATACAAGTCAATAAGAATGTATACATGAATGGATGTATGTTATATGTATTCTTAAGTGACCCTGTGATGTAGTCAGAAAATTGGAGGTAAATGAGTCCTTCATATACTGCCATGAAACACTACCTCTATTATTCAAGGAGGTTGTTTCATAGCATTGATAGCAGGAATTAAAAGCCTTCAATTCTCTATATTATGGAAGGAGGTTGTTTCATAGCATTGATAGCAGGAATTAAAAGCCTTCAATTCTCTATATTATGGAAGGAGGTTGTTTCATAGCATTGATAGGAGGAATTAAAAGCCTTCAATTCTCATACACAATCATTGGGTCCTTAAGGTGAGAGACAATTAGGTTATATGTTTCTTTTCTGCACATTTATAATAATAATGAATTTGGCCATGTTTGATTCGACTGAATTAGATTATTATTTTGGGTGTATGTTATTATTCACATATTATTTGATTTTTTCTTAGCACTAACCCTAATAAAATTATTCAATATTAGTTAGCACTCACCCTAATAAAATGTTTCAAAATTAGTTAATATTTTTTTATTATGACCCTATTAAAATTATTCATTATGAGTTAGTTGTTAGTAAGCACTGACCCTAATGAGATGCTTCATTATGAGTTAGTTATTATTAGTTAATACTGACTCTAATGAGATGGTTCATTATGAGTTAGTTATTATTAGTTAATACTGACTCTAATGAGATGGTTCATTATGAGTTAGTTATTATTAGTTAATACTGACTCTAATGAGATGGTTCATTATGAGTTAATACTGACTCTAATGAGATGGTTCATTATGAGTTAGTTGTTAGTTAATATTGACTCTAATGAGATGGTTCATTATGAGTTAATTCTTATTAGTTAATACTGACTCTAATGAGATGCTTCATTATGAGTTAATTCTTATTAGTTAATACTGACTCTAATGAGATGGTTCATTATGAGTTAGTTGTTAGTTAACACGTAGTTAAGGGGGCAGTATAGTATTGGTAAATCTGGTGCTACTGATTCTTCCAAACTATTCCCAGCAACAAAAAAGAGGCCATCATTATTTGTTAGTACACTATAGTCCTGTTTCCTGGCAGACTTTGGAGGAATGAAGGTGCTCCAATGAACCAAAAGTATGATATATTTTTTTAAGATCCTTAATTACCTTTAATTAATTATGCTCTGGGGAACGTTGATGATGAAATGAAAAATTAATACTAGACGAATTTTACAACGGGCTGAAAAAGACCTAACCCACCCACCTCAGCCCCACAACACCATTCCCTGAACACCGTGGGTCCCATCAGGGCAGAGGAGGCGACGTCACTCCCACTGCCTAATATACATAAACATATACAAACACAGACACACACATATACACACACACACACACACACATATATATATATATATATATATATATATATATATATATATATATATATATATATATATATATATATATATATATATATATATATATATATATATATATATATATATATATATATATATATATATATATATATATATATATATATATATATATATATATATATATATATATATATATATATATATATATATATATATATATATATATATATATATACACACACACAAAAACACACATACAGATACACACATGAGACACCACAACAAACTGAAACCGATTTAGGCTTCTACAGAAAGGTACATAAAGAGTGCAATTCGTTCAGTATCATAAAATGTATTGTAACAGCTAAACTCTGTATAATTCCACATTTTATCATAGAGACATTTTGCTTATAATTTTCCAAGCAGGTCATCATTCAATTTAATGCATGGAATGTTGAATCACCCTGTAAATAAACAAAACTGCTGTGAGTAATAATGTTGCCAAAGAAAATAATGATATAATGAACAATAAAGATTATAAAATAATTGTCAACGGCTACGTCACAACAGTGAGTGATGGTGTGACTTCTACCATACAGGTGTCATAGTGAAGAATACAGAAACGGTTATGTCGTTCAGTGTCAGTACGGAGTTCCAAGTCCTCTCGTGTTTCATCACACAAAATTCTTCTCAGTAAACTCTTGGTGATTGGGAGGTGTACAGTAGGTTGGGACAGGTGGCAGTAATTTTGATAAGTCTATCTACCTGGTGGTGTGGGTTATGACCTAATTAATCAGGGATTCAGAGGAAAGAAACACAAAGGCCAAGGGTGGTGACAAGAGGGATATGGTGTTGTAGGGAGGAGATAAGAAGGGTGAGGTGGGATGGAGGACTATGAATAAGGGATAAGGCTGCCTGTGAGTCGCTGATAATGAGACCAGATATTCCTTCAGTGGTGAAGTAGACAGGTACTGAAATTATGGACGACAGTTCACACTGGGTACTGCTACTCAAATCAAGGAGGCAATGTGACGTTGAGAAGATAGGAGAGCCAGAGTTGAATACATGCACTGCAGGCAGTCCAAGCTTTACCAGTCGTCAATAAGGAGCTATTACTGTAAACATGAAGTAGAGGGGCAGGAAATTGCTTGGAGGCTTCTGAGAGTGTTTGCAGTATGGAAAATTGTGTAAGGAGTGGCGGACGGTCCTTATGTTTATTATGAAGTGTGTATGTGATAGTTGGGGAGACTAGTCCAAACTAGAGGTAATGAGTAGGTGTGAAGTGGTGTGAGTAGGTCATGACGGATATCACTAGGATCACTGCCCATTAAATGCAGAGCTGGGTAAAGTGTTGAACGGATTCTGTGAAGCCAAGATGCTAGGCCAGGGAAGTTGTTTTGCTTGACTTGCTCCAGTTTAGTGTAGTCAGAGAAGACCATAATTAAAAGTGGAGTAAAATTGGTAATGGGAGAGCGAGCAGTTGGCCGACATTGTGTGCCACAACAGATACCTAACATATCATATTTTGTTAATAACAGGAGAAAGGTTGAGTTCAGTAAGCATTCTGACTATTCGAGTTGATCTGGGACAGTGTAAGATGATACATATAGCTTTATTTTAACTTTTGTTAAGAGGTTTAAGCAAGGTCGAAGGGAGGAGAGACAAATGAAGTCCATGATAATAAAAAAGAGATCTTACATCCATTATATAAAATGACCGATCAATGGGAATACTGACGCCTCTTGGGCCTAATGTAATGGAGCAGAAGTGGTGAAGTCTAGCTCACAACCTATCATGTAGCTGAGATATGTATGAGGAGGGGTTACTGAGTGAGGAGATAGAAATCCCGAGGTAAATGAATCCTAGACAACATCGAGGTTGTTGCCAAGCAGGGTTAAGGTCTTACATGCAAATTTGGTTGAGGAAGAGCGAGCTAGAAGCTTAGTCTTGGTAGTATTAATGATGAGTCTGCAGGATGTGGCGGCACCAGCAAAGTTATGGAGACGCTGGAGTGTGATAGGATTGTGAGCTCTGACGTAAATATCATCAGCATAGATGACTATGAGAGACGAAAGTGAGAAGGGACCCAAAAGGCAAAAAGGTCTGTGCATGAAAATGTTAAAGAGAAATGGACTAAACCGAGGTTAAATGGTAGATAGTCACTGACTGACTCACAAAATAAAACACGAGTCCAGAGAGGTAGCTCTCAATCCACTGAAACAATAGTTCTCGAGACTCCTAATGATGTAAGTTCAACTAGTATTTATTCTTGGTTGGTCACATCAAAGGCTTCTTTAAAACCAATGTAAACTGTAGGCCTACATGAAGATGACTTCAAGTGAGAGAAAAGTTCACAAAACAGTGGTGTGAGCTACGACCTGGAAGGAATCCAAAGAGATTAGGAGATAGATGATCATCAGTGAGGTGACGGAGACGAGTAAGTAATATCCTCTCCATCACTTTACACACACACACAGAGGAAGTGAGAGATAGAAGACTGAAGTCAGTAGAGTTGGGTTTAGGGATGGGGATAATGGTACTACGTGTCCAGGCTGTTGACAAAGGGGTTACCAGGAACCTGAACAATAATAAGACGTCCTGTCCTGGGTCTCCTTCTCTTCATTTCATACATTAATGACCTCCCACTCTCACTATTCTTTACCACTAGACTTTTTGCTGATGATAGCTTAGTTTACAATCCAATTAAATATAGGAATGACTGCCTTCGACTACAGGACGACCTAACTGCACTTGAAGACTGGGAAGTCAAGTGGCAGATGACATTTAGACCAGACAAATGCCATCACATCCGTTTTACCCGTGCTCATAATCCCATTCCACATACAAACCAGCTACACAATACCAACCTCAACACAGTTCCTTCCCACAAATAATTGGGTGTCCACATCTCAGCGGACATGAGGTGGAACACACACATCATGGCCAAGGCTTGTTTATTGTTTATAACACTTTCGTTGGGCCACACTTGGAGTACTGCGACACCATCTGGGATCCACACACTAACATTAGTATCAATAAATTAGAGTCTGCACAAAGCAAAACTGCAAGATGGGCCAGTCGTGATTACAAACACACTACATCAATCACTTTGCTTAAACAAGACACAAAAATAGATCAATTGGTAACACGAAGATACAGTAGATACACAGATGATATACAAAATCACAAACAAGTTAGCTGACATAGACAAAGACACATATCTAGAGGCAACCACAACTTCAAATATCATACATACCAGACAAATACTGATATATTAGGCACTCATTCTTTCCCTGCAGCATTCAAGAGTGGAATCATCTCCCATCTTACGTCGTTAATAGCCCCACTCTTGAAACGTTTAGAAATAGGATCACCAATCATTACCTCCCCAATCCTAATCATCGATCCGCAATCCCTGACCCAATCCACCCTTCTCCTAACCCCCTTCCTAATCCTCCCCTAGATCCCTAAATTCCCCCGCACAACCCCCGCATATTATTCTGGCCATGAGCGGCTCTCTGAGGGACTCATGCATATTATTCTGGCCATGAGCGGCTCTCTGAGGGACTCATGCATATTATTCTGGCCATGAGCGGCTCTCTGAGGGACTCATGCATATTATTCTGGCCATGAGCGGCTCTCTGAGGGACTCATGCATATTATTCTGGCCATGAGCGGCTCTCTGAGGGACTCATGCATATTATTCTGGCCATGAGTGGCTCTCTGAGGGACTCATGCATATTATTCTGGCCATGAGCGGCTCTCTGACTGACTCATGCATATTATTCTGGTCATGAGCGGCTCTCTGAGGGACTCATGCATATTATTCTGGCCATGAGCGGTTCTCTGAGTGACTCATGCATATTATTCTGGCCATGAGCGGCTCTCTGAGGGACTCATGCATATTATTCTGGCCATGAGCGGCTCTCTGAGGGACACATGCATATTATTCTGCCCATGAGCGGCTCTCTGAGGGACCCACAACTTGAACTTGAACTGGAATTTGAACATGGGTAGGTGAATCCATCATCAAGTGTTATTAATTTATCTCTAGTTGGAGCATGAAAATAATAACATTTTCTTTTATGAACAGGTTAGAAAGAAAATGAATACTGAAGCAATTTTCAGGCGTTACTATAGTAGGTTAATGTACTTTAGATGAGTGGAGGGAGTGTTTGTATATACAGTATGTGTAGATAATTGAGAATGGTTGTATAGATGTAGATGAGTGGAGGGAGTGGTTGTATATATAGCATGTGTAGATAATTGAGAATGGTTGTATAGATGTAGATGAGTGGAGGGAGTGGTTGTATATACAGTATTTTGTAAAGGAGTGTTTGTCTGTCTTCCAAAACAACATGAGATATTTAATTACACAATATTTAATTACACAAATTGCCCTGAATTTATGCAGATCACCCAACCTAAAGGTGAGGAAGGAGGGGCGATGGAACTGGGACTGGGGTTGGGGCTGAGACTGGGGCTGGGGTTGGGACTAGGACTGGGACTGGGGCTGAGACTGGGGCTATGACTGGGGCTGGGACTGGGACTGGGACTGGGCTGGGGCTGGGACTGGGGCTGGGACTGGGACTGGGACTGGGGCTGGGACTGGGGTTGGGGCTGGGGTTGGGGCTGGGACTGTGACTGGGACTGTGACTGGGGTTGGAGCAGGGGCTGTGACTGGGGCTGTGACTGGGGTTTGGGCTGGGACTGGGACTGAGACTGGGGCTGGGACTGGGGTTGGGGTTGGGGCTGTGACTGGGACTGAGACTGGGGCTGTGACTGGGACTGAGACTGAGGCTGGGACTGGGGCTGGGACTGTGACTGGGGTTGGGGCTGAGACTGGGGCTGTGACTGGGGTTGGGGCTGGGACTGGGACTGAGACTGGGGCTGGGACTGGGGTTGGGGTTGGGACTGTGACTGGGGTTGGGGTTGGGGCAGGGGCTGGGACTGTGACTAGGGCTGTGACTGGGGTTGGGGCTGGGACTGTGACTGTGACTGGGGCTGTGACAGGGGTTGGAGCAAGGGCTGTGACTGGGGCTGTGACTGGGGTTGGGGCTGGGGTTGGGGCTGGGACTGGGTCTGAGACTGGGGTTGGGGTTGGGGCAGGGGCTGGGGCTGGGGTTGTGACTGGGGCTGGGACTGGGACTGGGACTGGGACTGGGACTAGGACTGGGACTAGGGCTGGGACTAGGGCTGGGGTTGGGGCAGGGGCTGGGGCTGGGGTTGTGACTGGGACTGGGGCTGGGTCAACTTTTTTCCTTTCCGTTGAATACTAAAACCAAGATACAGGATGAGAAGTGAATACGGGACCAAATTGAAGGTGTCATAACTATTGTGTGGGTAGATGGAGGGGAGTGTATAGACTAAAATTAACACCCTCTATACATAAATCTCTGGAGACAAAACCACTAAGACAAAAACCTCCATGACAAACCCCGAGAGACAAACCCCCAACACAAACCCCTTGAGACAAAACCACTAAAACAAAGCTTTTGAGACAAAACCACTGCGACAAAACCCTTGAGAAAAAAACCACTGCGACAAACCCAGTGAGACAAATCCCCCGCGATAAGACCCTTGCAACAAAATCACTGTGACAAAACCACTACGACAATCACCCTACGACAAAACCACAAGGACAAAATCCCATCAGAAAAAAATGACCAAGTTAAAAAAAAAAAAAAATCGGGTTGATTTAAGTGCAATTTGTTCGTTCTGTGTTTGTAAATAAACATCTAATAGAATGTAAACACGACTCTTATCCTTTCACACAAAACAACACACTGATGAACACATAAAGAACTTAAAAAAAGAGTTGAAATTACACTTGATCAGGAGGTGGGGAAGGTCTGTGTGAGGGGATGGGGGGGGGGGCATATACTGAGTGTGTTTATGGCCCAGTGGTGGTCGATGAAGGCGTCATAATGGCACTCCTTCCATGGTATGTACCTGGTTTCGGGGTGAGTTTCCCATCAGTGAACCTAACTTGCTCTTATCCAATACCTTTTAATGATATAAGTTCTACTATGGGAACCACCCTGGTACTGGATATGTAACACTATTCTTCTGTCTCATAGTTGATAGAGCTCGTTAAGGGGATAGTTTACTTTTAATTCCTCCAAAGCTTGCCAGGAAACAGACCCAAACGAAGAAAATTATGGTATCCTATTACCTGGAATAGTTTGGAGGAATCTTTAGCTCAAGATTTACCACCACTGTACTTCCCCCTTAATTACTCCATCTATAGGCTATTCGAAGCTAACCTGGATACTTATTACGAGTAAATGTGTGGATTTATCTTGACCCAACTCAGCTTATCATATTTAAATATCATATCATAAAATTTAAAAAAGACACCGTATAATAGTTTACCTCCTTCAACCTTCCCTCCATAACATTCTACTCATTATTATTAGTATATAATATCCAGCAAAACGTGTGTCAGTCTTCTCTATTCCTACTCTACTTTCTTCACATTATCAAGCCCAGTGTGTCTAGGCATCTACAACGATTTGCCTCTTTTCTATCATTTCCTATGTAGTAGCAACATAGACTGCAAATACTTTAGGAACAACTGCCTGAATCACGTAAAGACAAGAAAAAAATAAATAATACGAAATGGATTACCATAGAACTTACTTATATGACTGTTGTGATAGTCTATTCCTCCCCCCCAACCTCAACTTTCCCCCTCCAGAGAAAGAGAACGAGAACGAAAGATGAAGAACTGACATCGAAGGAATGAGGTGTGAACGTGACAGACTCGGAACATACCATGACGGAAGAGAAAGAAGTATATATTAATGAACTTGTAATATAATGTGTGTGTGTGTGTGCGTGTGTGTTTTCTAGAAGGCTGGAAAACGAAGGGATCTAGCCAGTAAGTGTTCTATTTATATTCTAATGGTAACAAGGAGGTCCTGGTGCATGGGGAGCCGAAAGAATGCGTTTCCAGGATTGACTTCCAGGCTGAGAATGTCGTGTTGCTCACCAGTCTTAGTGAAGCATCTAAAATAGAGAGTTGTATGTGTGTGTCTCTCTTACTATTATCCTTTGTGAAAACTATGAGACAGTGTATATCTCGTTGCCGTAGTTAGTCCATTAATCATTAGTGTTGTAGGATATTATAGTAAATATACATTCCTGATTTCCTGATTTATTCACTACTACTTCTTGTTGGATTTATTGGCTGTCAACCAGAAACATATAATCAAAGGTCATTAAGCCAATGGTTCCATTATATTTTATCAATCTATATAAGGTCATAAAGTTTTGTTTCCCAATGAAAATTTAGCAGTTTGTTTATAATATTATCATCTGCTAAAACATTGTGTATGGTGAAAGCCATCTTTTTTTGCGTGAAATATTGTTTGATTTTACCTCTTTTATTTTCATATTTATTACAGAAAAGTAATAAATGAGAGTTGAACATTACTGTATTGCATGATGTGCATTCAGGTGGAAAATCTTTGTTGATATAGGGATCGAGGTCGGTTAATCTAGTGGCATCGACCCTCAGACGGGCCAACACCACCTCGTCCCTACGGCTACGCCATGATGACGTGGCCCAGGGTTCAATCACTGCTTTGAATTTATTGTTGATGTCTAGTCTGGTCCACTGCCTTTGCCACAGGAGATGAATTTGAGATTTAATGAGAGAGACAAAACACCTGAGATCCGTACGGACTATGCTAAGGTCCAGATCAACAGTTGACCCTGCTAATTTATCAGCCTGTTCATTACCATAGATACCATAATGTGATGGTACCCATATTAACTTGATCAATTTATTGACACTAAACAGCTTACTAATGATATTACCCTGTATTTCATTGTTAGATGTATTCAAAGATTTAATAGCTTTAAGTGAACTTAATGAATCAGTAAATATGACTATCCTATCGTGGGTCGTCGATAGGGCAAAATCCAAAGCTTTATCTATAGCAAATAATTCAGCAATAAAAATAGATGTATGATTCGGCAGTCTGAATCTTAACTGACATTCATGCGACCATACACCCGCACCCACACATTCATCCGTCTTGGACCCGTCGGTATAGGAAAGATGTTTGATAATTATCTCACGAAACCTCTGGTGTACCTCCACCTCCGGCACCTGGTAACCAGGATTCCACACAAATAAAAGGGGGTATTACCCAAGGTGCAATATTTACTATAACCAGGGAATCGATTGTTGATAATTCTATACCGACACACTCTACGAGGTCGTGGAGTCTTGCTCTGAGGGACCTCACGCCAGTGCCCTCCGAGGCCGTGCGATCCCTAGGTGGATAACTTGGCCCAATTGGATCCGAGTTGCCGAAAACTGTGCACTATGGCTGGAGTGCCATAACGCACAGTCATCAGCGTACAGTGAGTATTTAAGATTTCGAGGAGGAGCTGGTAGAATGTCATTAATCATACATAGAAATAAGGTCAGAGACAGAACACTTCCCTGGGGGACCCCGTTTGCCTGGACAAAAGTGAGAAAGTGATTGTATCCGTAAAAATCTTGACAGAGAAAGTTCTGTCAAACATGAAATTCTTAACAAATAAGGGCAGGTTACCACGTAATCCCATCGCATGTAGTTTCCTGAGGAGGCCATGTCGCCAGGTCATGACGCAGGCTTTTTCAATGACTATAAGGGATATAATGTGTAGAGTTGAAACAAGTCTCTAATTCTTTCCTCAGGCTTTACATTGTATATGAACCTTTTATAGCCAGCCTGGAAAGATAACCTGGAATATTCCATAACACCTTCCCCTTCAAGGAACTAAATTTCCCGTGAGAAATTTCGACCCTTTTACAACCTCGAGAAGAAATCAGCCATTACATTAGCCTTACCCTTTATATGTCTTATATCTAAGGGATATTACTGTACAAGTAAGCTCCACCTCGTTAGTCTTTGATTTTTGTCTCTAAACTTGCTAAGATATCTCTGGGGATTATGGTCAGAATAGATGACAATAGGACCATTATTAGAACAAAAGTAGAATGAAAAATGTTGCAGTCCTAAAAT
>JAWZYT010003973.1:22500-25000 GCA_034508575.1 Petrolisthes manimaculis | reverse complement strand
TGTGTGTGTACAATATGTATTTGTGTGTGTGTGTGTATGTGTGTGTGTGTAATAATAAATAATAATAATAATAAACGGTTTATTTCAGAAAAAGGCAGCCATGGGCTGAAAATATACAGTTACAGATAATGGTGAAAATGGAATGGAGTATTTAGCTTAAATTAAATTAAATTAAGTTATCCTTACCAACTAAGTAATCCTCACAAACATATAAACATAAATACATTCATTACGCTGTCATACACATATAAATTTATATACATACATACACATACATATATACACATATACATCCACATGCACCCACATACCCATACATACATATACATATCTACACACATGTACACACATATACATCCACATAGACATATACCCATACAAACATATACATATCTACTACACACATGTACACACATATACATACGCATACGTACACATACACACATATACAGTACATACATGTATTATTTTTCGTAGTTAATTAGGGATACAATAGTTGGGATGGCACTTTTTCTATATCTGTCCGTCACGGCCCTAATAGGTTTGATTTTATTGTGGTGACGGACATTAATCCTTGACCGGGGATTATCCTCAGGTAGTAGTGACCTGTGTCTCTCATTGTTTAGGAGTTTCATCCCAAACTCCCTGAGGGTTTGTAGGTGTAGATGGGAGAGGCTTGTCAGCTCCAGGGTAGTAAGGGCTTCCTCATAGGTGGTGTAGGCCTCACCTAGAATTATCCTACAGGCCCGTTTCTGTGTTCTCTCTAGCTGACGTTGTTGGGTGAGAGAGAGGGACGAGGACCAAGCTACTGAAGCATAGCCAAGTTTAGGGAGAATAAAGATTGTATATATACCCCGTAATTCGCGTTGTGGCATTCCTAGGGATTTAAGTCTTCTGAGCATGTACAACTTGTAGGATGCAGACTTGACTGTGTTGTTAACATGCTGCTTCCAGTTGAGTCTGGAGTCCACAGTGATGCCGAGGAGTTTGGTTGACTCAACAACTTGGAGGGTGTTGGTTCCTATGGTGACAGCTGGTGGTGGTACTGGGATTGTGGAGGTGCTGAAGTTCATCACCACAGTCTTGGCGTCATTTATTGTAACGTTATTTGCTGCAGTCCATGTTTGCAGCCTGTCAAGGATGTCCTGAAGTGGGGTGTAGTCTGGGGAACCATTGTTGATAGTGATGCCCACTGTGGAGTCGTCAACATATTTCCAGTGGAATGGTGTGTCTGTCAGAGCGTCGTTTATAAGTATCAGGAAACACAGGGGGCCTATTTTAGTGCCTTGAGGCACTCCACAGGTAAGATGTTGGTGTGAGGAGACACTGCCTTGATACCTGACAGCCTGCCGGCGCCCACTTATGAAGTCTGCAAGCCATGACACCAGATTAGGGTGAAGCCCCATTTTTATTGCCTTGTTGATGATGATAGTGTGATCAACAAGGTCAAATGCCTTTTTGAAGTCGATAAAGGCAAGTGCTACTGAAGTTTTGCGTTTTTCTAAGTTTTTGTAAATATAATCGAGGAGACTGACAAGACAATGGGAGGTAGATGAATTTTTCATGTTCCCGAATTGTTGGGGATCAATTATATTGGCAATATTAGAGTAGGCCCAATTAAAAATGAAATCTTCACATAGTAAACTAGGGAGGGGCGTTATTGCAATGGGTCTTAAGTCATTAAGGGATTGTGGGCTTGGAATTTTGGGTATGGGAGTGACAAATGACGTTTTCCAATCAATGGGAGATTTACTTTGGCTAATTGAAGCGTTAATTATGGAGCAAAGGGGGGTAGCTAATTCAAATGCAAATTCTTGATAAATTTTGACAGGTAAGTCTACTGGTGTGGTAGATCTAGTAGTTTTAAGGTTCAATAGCTTGTTGCAGACTTCAAACTCCTCCACCGTTGGTAGGGGGGAAGGGGCTGGGAGGTAGGCTGGCAGGTGTGTCGGATTAAGTTCGTCTAGGGTTTGACATATACCTGAGAAGTGGTCATTAATCCTTGTGGCCGCATCCTCAAAGGTCATGTTGGCAATACAGGGGAGGGATAATGACTTTTTCTTAAGTCCACATAAGTCCTTAATTTTGTTGAACCACTGGCTTACACTGGCTTCCTTCAAATGATGTATTTTAGTAGGGTAGAAGCATTTTTTTGCAGAATGTATTTCCCTGATGACCTTATTACGAAGTGTTCTGTAGAGGTTGCTGTCTGTATGGAACGCTCTGTTTCTTTGCTTCATAATCCTCTTGATACGTGGTGTAATCCAAGGAACATCACATGGGTGTAGTGTCAACTCTTTGGTGGGGAAGAAATGATGGTAAGCTTGGGTTGTAGTACTCATGTAGTTGTCCCACTTAATACTTACATCATCAACAGTAAGTACTTCTGTCCATGGGTAGCGAACCACCCACTCTCCAAATTGACGAACTGCCGAATCTGTTATTGGGCGGTACAACCTTGTGGTGGTGACTTGTTGTAGCTTGTAGGTGGGAGCTGGTC
>JAWZYT010003973.1:12500-20000 GCA_034508575.1 Petrolisthes manimaculis | reverse complement strand
CACGTACCCACTACAAGGATACCATCAACAGCAGGTGGCAGCAATGCCAACAACCTTTATAAAATAATTACCCTAAATATCGCTGGCCTTTTACCATACAAATTCAAAGGCAAAATAAAATTACTCACAGAAATGGCACAAACTGAAAATGCCTTTATAATCTCTCTAACAGAAACACACCTAACAGAGAACATTCGAGAAGCTGAAATAGAAATACCAAACTTTGTACCATACAGAACAGATCGACCAAAACAAAAGAAAAAAGGCGGAGTCATCACCTACGTGGCGAACCACTTAGCAGCTAAGACAAAATTGCTCTTCTCAGAATCAAACTTGTTCACAGAATGCCAAGTATTATATATTGAAGATATTGACTGGGTTTATATAAACATATACAGGCCACCAGCATGTCCAACAAATAAGTTTAACAAACAGCTAACAAAGATTAAAGAAGTAATTAGCTCACTACCACCACCTATGCCTACAATTATGCTCACTGGTGACTTAAACTTTCCGCTCATAGACTGGGAGCTGGAAAGTGTTTATGGAGGAGCAGGAGACATGCGGACTCAAGCAGAGGCCCTGCTGCAGTTTGCTGAGGAGCTCTGTTTAAATCAAGTTATAAACACTCCTACAAGAGGTCACAATATATTAGATATTGTAATGACAAACCATGATGACGTTCTACATAATATTACTGTAAATAACACAAATCTCTCAGACCATAACATTATAACCCTGACGACCAACTTAACTACAAATGTGCAAACTCGAATTACCAGTGCAGCACAACAGACACTAAATTTCAGCCGACTGAACTTTCTAAGTGAGTCAGTCTGCTGGGAAAGTCTAAAGAGAGATCTCTGTGAAATCGATTGGGAACGACGCATGAAGGACTGCGATCCCGAGGCCCAATATGACATACTGATGACGATATGCTTGGAAATATCAGAAAAATATGTACCGTTGAGGAGGCCGTCTAAAAAGACCTCTTCTTATAATGGTAACATACCAAGAGACCGAAAAGTTCTTATGCGTAAGAGAACAAAACTAAGAAAGAAACTCAGGAATACCATCAACACTGAAATACGGACAAAAACCGAAAACAAAATTATCAGTATAGAAGAAAAACTAAAAAGATCAGTAGAATTAGAAAACGACCGAAAAGAAACAAATGCTGTGGCATGCATTAAAATAAATCCAAAATACTTCTATAAATATGCTGCTAACAAATCAGTAGTGAGAGCGAGTGTTGGCCCACTGACTGAATCAGATGGTCGAACCATAAACGAACCCCAAGAGATCGTTGAAGCACTACTGCTTCAGTACAAACGTGTCTTCAGCAACCCTGTGATAGACAAAAGAATCAACTCGCCTGTCGACTTTTTCTGTCAAAACACAGACTGCACATCAAAACTAACAGACATAAGTCTTAGCAGATACGACATAGAAGAAGCAACTAAAGAGATGGCTACTAATTCGGCAGCCGGTCCGGATTATTTCCCTGCTATACTCCTCAAAATTTGTGCTAAGGAACTGAGTGCTCCCTTGCTTATTTTTTACAGAAACTCCTTAGATTCTAGTATAATACCAAAGCAATTAAAAAATGCTAACATCACACCAATTTACAAAGGAGGATCGAGAGCTGAAGCCAAAAATTATCGACCAGTTGCCTTAACTTCCCACATTATTAAAATATTGGAGAGGATAATGGTTAAAAACATGACTACATACCTCGAACAAAACAACAGAATGAACGAGGGCCAGTATGGCTTTCGTACTGGACGTTCGTGCCTCTCACAATTACTCGCTCATTATGAAACAATTCTAGAAAAACTGGAATATAATAAAAGTGTTGATGTGGTCTACCTTGATTTTGCGAAAGCTTTCGACAAGGTGGACCACGGCATTTTGCTACACAAAACAAGACAGATGGGCATTACTGGAAAGCTCGGACTATGGCTGTACGCTTTTCTCACTGACAGGGAGCAGTGCGTAGTGACTGGTGGTGCAGTCTCTCAGCCATCGGAAGTTATCAGCGGCGTGCCACAGGGGTCAGTGCTTGGACCCCTGCTTTTCCTGATACACATCTCTGACATCAACATGCATGTCTTGCATTCGTCTGTGGCTTCCTTTGCCGATGACACAAGGGTTTTAAAGGAAGTTTCCTCATTATCTGATGCCGAACAATTACAAACTGATTTGGCATCACTTTACTCATGGGCAGAGCATAACAACATGTCTTTCAACAACAACAAATTTGAACACATACATTATACTTTAGGGGAGATGAACTACAATGCACACATGTATACAGCACCAGACAGTTCCCATATCAACACCAAGGAGCATATAAGAGACTTAGGAATTACTCTCAGTAGTGATGGAAACTTTACCCAACATATACATCAAGTGGTAAAGAAGGCACGAAGTCAGGCTGGCTGGATACTCCGCGTCTTCCGGACACGTGAGATGCACCCTATGCTGACCTTATATAAGTCACTAGTGATACCATTGTTGGAGTACTGCTGTCAGCTATGGAGTCCGTGGAGAGCAGGAGAAAAACAATCACTTGAAGCAGTACAACGATCGTTCACCAGTAGAATATCTAACGTTCGACATTTTGACTACTGGGCAAGGTTACGTGAACTTGACATGTATTCACTAGAAAGGCGTAGAGAAAGATACGCTATATTATACATATACAAAATATTGACTGGAAAATCCATAAACAACTTGAATATAAGGTTTAGCATCCACCAGCGACGTGGTCGGCTCTGTCACATTGAAAGGATTTACCCCAGAGCAAATGCAAGAATCAAGACACTCAAAGAAAATGCCTTTTCTGTAAGAGCTCCACTCCTCTTCAATGCACTGCCCAGGTACCTACGTGAGTCAACACAACATTTGGATGGCTTCAAAAACCAGCTAGATAAATATCTACGAACAATACCTGATCAACCCAAGCTGCCGCACTACTACCTCAGCGCTGCCAGCAATAGCATCATAGACCAACTGGCACAGAGACGAGCAGATGGGCTGTATTAGTGGCGGCGCACCAGCGTGGCCACGGGTGGCAACTGCTACCTGAAACCAACACCACAGGAACCACAGGTGTATGTGTATGTGTCTGTGTGTGTATGTGTGTGTGTGTGTGTGTGTGTGTGTGTGTGTGTGTGTGTGTGTAATGTGTGTGTGTGTGTGTGTGTGTATGTGTGTATGTGTGTGTGTGTGTGTATGTGTGTATGTGTGTGTGTATGTGTATGTGTAATGTGTATGTGTGTGTGTGTGTGTATGTGTGTGTGTGTGTGTATGTGTGTGTGTGTGTGTTATGTGTGTGTGTGTGTGTGTGCGTGTGTGTGTGTGTGTGTGTGTGTGTGTGTGTGTGTATGTGTGTGTGTGTGTGTATGTGTGTATGTGTGTGTGTATGTGTATGTGTAATGTGTATGTGTGTGTGTGTGTGTATGTGTGTGTGTGTGTGTAATGTGTGTGTGTGTGTGTGTGCGTGTGTGTGTGTGTGTGTGTGTGTGTGTGTGTGTGTGTGTGTGTGTGTGTGTGTGTGTGTGTGTGTGAGGGTAAGGGGATATGGATGGTGAGGGGAGGGGAGGGGTATGTATGTATGTATGTATGTATGTATGGAAAGGGGAAGAGGGATACGATGATAAAGGAGAAGCAGAGGAAGAGGAGAAGGAGGGGGAGGAAGAGAGGGAAGGAAAGGACACACACTTTAATAAAGGAGAGAGAGAGAGAGAGAGAGAGAGAGAGAGAGAGAGAGATGGATCAAGATATATGAAGGGAGAGAAAGGTTAAACTGTACACACACGAACACACACATTCACACATAAACCGGTAGTTATACAGGTATACACACATATATACATATATACTAACAGCTCACAACAGTACACACACACACACACACACACTGACACACACACACACAGACACACACAGACATACACACACACACAAACACACATAATAGTAGCCTCTTTACCTGCAATACACACACACACACATACACACAGACATACACACACACACAAACACACATAGTAGTAGCCTCTTTACCTGCAATACACACACACACACACACACAAACACACATAGTAGTAGCCTCTTTACCTGCAATACACACACACACATACACACACAGACATACACACACAGTCCTATACCTTCCATTGTAGTAAATAATTAACCAAAATACCATCAAGTAACACATGTCATCTTAACTCCTCATACATCATTTGTACTTCTATCATATTTATCATTATATTATTCATCTATTTATGTCCATGTATCTTTGTGTATTTTCAGCCTTGTAGCTGCCAATTCAATAAAACACTTATTATTATTATTATTATTATTATTATTATTACACATAGTAGTTGTCTCTTTACCTGCAATACAAGAAAAATAAACATTACCATAAGTTTGTTTACATCAATATTGTCAACAATAACAATAACAAAAACAAGGAACTTAGGAAAGATTAAATAAATAATAATAATAATAATAATAATAATAATAATAATAATAATACTGTTACTACTACTACTACTACTACTACTACTACTACTACTACTACTACTACTACTACTACCACTAATACTAATACTCTCTCTCTCTTGCTCTCTCTCTCTCTCTCTCTCTCTCTCTCTCTCTCTCTCTCTCTCTTCAGTATTACATTTATCATAAGAGAAGAATGGGAGAAGAGGAAAGGGAGAGAGAGAAAAGAAAGAGAGGTAAGTAGAAGAAGAGGGAGAGTAAAAGGAAGGGAGGAGAAGAGAGGGAGAGTAAAAGGAAGGGAGGAGAAGAGAGGGAGAGTAAAAGAAAGGGAGGAGAAGTGAGGGAGAGTAAAAGGAAGGGAGGAGAAGTGAGGGAGAGTAAAAGAAAGGGAGGAGAAGAGAGGGAGAGTAAAAGGAAGGGAGGAGAAGAGAGGGAGAGTAAAAGGAAGGGAGGAGAAGAGAGGGAGAGTAAAAGAAAGGGAGGAGAAGTGAGGGAGAGTAAAAGGAAGGGAGGAGAAGTGAGGGAGAGTAAAAGGAAGGGAGGAGAAGAGAGGGAGAGTAAAAGAAAGGGAGGAGAAGTGAGGGAGAGTAAAAGGAAGGGAGGGGGAGAGAGGGAGAGTAAAAGGAAGGGAGGAGAAGAGAGGGAGAGTAAAAGGAAGGGAGGAGAAGAGAGGGAGAGTAAAAGGAAGAGAGGAGAAGAGAGGGAGAGGAGAGAGAGAGAGAGAGAGAGAGAGAGAGAGAGAGAGAGAGAGAGAGAGAGAAGTCACTGCTTGGATTCAAGGCCAACCAGTGCCTGGGGGGACCTGGGATATCCCATCTCCCTCTCCCTCTCTCCCTCTCCCTCTCTCTCTCTCTCTCTCTCTCTCTCTCTCTCTCTCTTTTCATCATAAACTTTTCTTTTTGTCTCTTCTTTCAATTCGTCTTTTCTTCACATTTTTTTCTAGTTTTCTTTATTTTTCTTATTTCTTTGCCCTCTTGCTGAAATAACGTGTGTGTGTGTGTGTGTACGAGTGACCGTCTGTGTTTGTTTGTGTGTGTGTGTGTAACAGAGGTGTGGAGAGAGAGAGAGAGAGAGAGAGAGAGAGAGAGAGAGAGAGAGAGAGAGAGAGAGAGGGAGGGAGGGAGTGCCAAGTGAGAGAGAGAGAGAGAGAGAGAGAGAGAGAGAGAGAGGGAGGGAGTGAGTACCATGACTGGACAAACCCGTTCTACAGGTTGCCAGATTAATCTGACAATACAAGTCGTATAAAATATAACAATAGTTGATGTATTTATGAATATAAACTTTACACTGCCAACAAGTACTGTAAGATATATTGATAATAATAAATTCAAGTTTATTAACAATGTATTTATGAATGTACATAATAAAAGACAACTGTTGCTGGCAACATATACTGTCATGGTCAAAAATAATCATCCATATAGAGGTAACTCACGTAAGATTTTGACAGCTTCCCTCTAGCTGTTATTAAGCTGATATACATTCCAATAAATTGATTTAAGTACCATCGTTTAATTTACTACAAGCAGCTACACACTACTTAAAACAATAACATTATATGTGAACATGAAAACATTAAACAGTAAATTGTGGATGATTATTATTGACCACGACTGTAGCCTACATCCTGCATCGAAAACGAACCGTGCCTGCAACTATATGCTTGTGTGTTGTTGTCTGTGGTCTGTGTTCAAGCAGTCTGCATGTCTCTCTGTTCACCTACTACTACTACCACTACTATTACTACTACTATGTGTGATTTAGACAAGATTATTATGTTGTAACCGTAGCAGTGAAAACAAGAACAAACTTACTTACTTAAACATGCCAGAACCACAGGTAGAAAACTTTATATTACGACCATTATTTGTTTATGCTTTTTTATCCGTTTAAATACTTTATAATTATACATTCCCTTAAATACACTATAAGGAAACTTTGTGATGGAAATTGAACTGGTGGTTATTAACTAATTAAGTGTCGTTGAAGTTACAAAGAAAATATATATTAGTTGATCCTCAAGGAAAATGTTTGTGTGGTGTAATATTAAGTTAAGTAAGGGGAGAGGCCCAGAGAAAGAAAATAATGGATAAATATGGTGGATAGTAGGTAGAAAGAACTACAGTATATAGAGGAAAGAAGAATAACCCCTAAGGAACAGAGTGAGTGATAACAGAAACAGCTGGGCAAAGATAACCCAACAATAAAAAGGGTTTATTATGAAGGATTGAGATGGTAAAGGAGTGTGTGTGTGTGTGTGTGTGTGTGTGATTATTGTGTTGGTGGTGATGGGATAATTAGGTCACCTTGTGGACGAGGTATAGGGAAGCCAACAGTATTACCAATGGAGGTTTTATTGAAAGAAGTACCGTTTTGTAGCAGTGTTGCCAGATCTGGCTAGGTCCCAGTATTTTACACTAGTCCCTGTAGTAATGTGGGCAATACTTTAAGGGTTTTGGCGCCCCTTCGGCCCCAGCCCTTTGCTTTCAGTTCTTCAACTGTCCCTCTTTTCTTTTTATTTCCTTCCTGCTTGCTGTCACACCTATCTATCACCTTTTTCTGGCGCTATAGGACCTCCATGTTGACAACCCTAATATCCATCAATCAATCCATTTTTACCGCGGTCATTTCCTGTTTGGGTTGAAGCACTTCCTGATGTCCTTCTCAATGTCTTTGGTCTTTGGTCTTTGGTCTTTGGTCTTGTTTTACTCTGAAGGGTTCTATAATTCGTTCATCTTTCTTTTTACTCACTCGAGTTTGAACTGTCACACATTGAGGAATATTATCATCCACATAATTTCGTGAGGGTGAAAATGAGATAGCGAGACATCAGGAGAAGGAGAAGGAAGGTCTCCAGCCAACAAGGTAAGTTCCTGTGAAGTGTTAGTTGGTTTTGTTTTTCAGACCTGGAATCCATCTCAGTAGGAACACATCTGGTATTAGGTAAGACATCATTACATAAACTCACACCTGGAATTAACACAATTA
>JAWZYT010003972.1:167500-169635 GCA_034508575.1 Petrolisthes manimaculis | reverse complement strand
AAACCCTAACCAAACTCTGAATGGCCCTTATTTCACATATACGGATGGTCGAATTTTACTTTCATAATAATTAGGGCCTACATAAAAATATAGGGAATAAAAAAGACTTGAGGGAGATGAGGAAAATCAGAACCTAATAATTTAGAAGACTCAGAAGAATTAATAGATAAATCAAGTCCAGTAATGACCCTTAACAACACGTAGATATAAGGTCGAGATTTGCTTCATTTGACTTTGTAGGAAAAATAAATATAGAGAAAAAAAATCCTACTGGGTATTCATTAGCTGCTAAAAAAATAATACTTGATAATTAGTTCTGTGGTGATTTAGGGTGCTCCTGATTACTCCAACCCCCCTCTCGGTGTGGTTGGTGTTTCGTGGTGTGGTCTGGAGGAATCATCTAGTTAGGGCCTTAAGGGGAAAGTCTCTTGTTGTGAATTGGAAAAGGCACATGTGATAGTCCTCCAAAGTATGTCAGGAAACAGTAATAATGGTGGCCCTCTTTCTCTCTCTCTCTCTCTCTCTCTCTCTCTCTCTCTCTCTCTCTCTCTCTCTCTCTCTCTCTCTCTCTCTCTCTCTCTCTCTCTCCCTCCCCATCACCTCGTCTCTTCCGTCTCCCGTTGGACCTTACCCGTACACAATATCTCTCTCCCCAGCGGTACAGGGAGTGAGTGGGTGGCTTAAGGTATTTAATAATTACATTCCCTTCTCTCCGTCCACCAAATGCTCGGGGACATTTTCACTTCCACGAGGCAATAAACAAAACAGACTAGGGCCCCTTCCCATTCTCATCCTCCTCTTAAGTGTAATAAGGAAAATAAAAATGAAGGATGGGTTAACGTTGCGTTCCCTGGCCTGCCTCTGCACGCTACGTAGTGATAATGAGCAAGTGAATAGCTGACTGACTGACTAACTGACTGACTGACTGACTTACTTGACTGAATGACTGACTTAGGGAAGAAATAATACTGTACTGGTGAAGAGTACAAAGGGAGGAAAAGGAAGGAAGCGAGTGATATAAACGAAAAAGGAAAAGGAAGGGAGCAATAGGAAGGAGGAAGGTTATGTTAAGTCTCAGCAGATGGCCACAACATAAGACAACAAACGACCCCTTTACCTCCTTAGTACCGTCATTAACACCAACACAATACACGAGGAATGGAAGAGGAGTCTGAGGGAAGGGGACAAGGAGGAAGAAAAGTAGAAGGAGGAAGTACAAGAGATAAAATGAATAAAAGATAACAAATAATTAAACAATAATGATAGTAATGATAATAATGATGATAATAATAACAACAACAACAACACCAATAACAAAACTAATAATAATAATAATAATAATAATAATAATAATAATAATAATAATAAAACATCATCATCTCGAACTAAACTAAGCAAACAAAACTGAAATTGCGGTGCGCGGTGTTGGAAGTTGGCGCGCAGTTTCCGAAAAAATACGCCCACCTCCCTTTTACCACGCCTCTCCCTGCCCCCCCCCTCCCCCTCCCCTTCCCTCCTTTACCACGCCTCTCCCTGCCCCTCCCCCTTCCCTCCTTTACCACGCCTCTCCCTGCCCCTCCCCTTCCCCTCCCCCTTCCTCCTTTACCACGCCTCTCCCTCCCCCTTCCCTCCTTTACCACGCCTCTCCCTGCCCCTTCCCTCCCCTTCCCCCTTCTCTCCCCCTCCCCCTTCCTCCTTTTCACACGACTGACCCCCTATCCCCTCCCCTACCCTTCTCCAACCCCACCAAAACACACAGAGAAGCATGTAAGACGAGCTGCTTTTGTCGTGGTCGTGGTGGTGGTGGTAGGGGTGAGGATGAGATTATAAGGAGTAGTGGGGGGAGGTGTGTGTCTATCTTCTATTGTGAGTGTGTGTGTGTGTGAGAGAGAGAGGGGGTGCGGGGAACTCAGAGTGCAACATATTCCCCCAAACCTATGCTACAAAACAGATTCCCTTCTCTTATAAATACTGAGAGGTACACCATTCCGTTTACTGGTTTAGTTTGGAGGCGCCATTGAGTGTCCCACCTTCCCGTCCCTCTCACTCCACCACCACAACACAAAAGTCTGGCTAATTACTGTTGGGACTTACTACTTACTACACGCCACCACAAGCCCAGTCCTTCACACAAC
>JAWZYT010003972.1:155000-162500 GCA_034508575.1 Petrolisthes manimaculis | reverse complement strand
TGCCACGACACTTGGATCTCTCATGTACAGTCTGGCGTTTCAGTTTAATTCGGCTATGAATGGATTATTTCCGTAGAGTTGGGTCTGATTTGAACTGGTCGAGTTTTGGGGTAATTTGGCCTTTTTTTTTTATCATGCGTTTGGTTTATCTTGGGTTTATTGTTTTCTTATGTTATTTTTTTTTCTTTGTTAATTGTTGGAATTTTGTGTTTCATTTTAGTTAGTTTGGTTTAGGATAGATTTCGTGATACATGGGTTGTGTTGGTTTGTCTGTTATGGTTAGGTTAGGGAGAGGAAGTTACGTAATAATGTTGTTCAGTTGTCAGCCAGGAAGGAAGGAAGTCTCTCTCTCTCTCTCTCTCTCTCTCTCTCTCTCTCTCTCTCTCTCTCTCTCTCTCTCTCTCTCTCAGGTTCATCACACACATGCTCTCTCTCCCTCTCTGTGTGTGTGTGTGTGTGTGTCCCATATATATCAGTCCATCTGTGATTAGTTTACAAACTCACCACAACCTGTTCCCAGACACGAGGAGGAGGAGGAAGAAGAGGAAAGGTGAAGTGGGATGTTGTCATACACCACCTGATTACCACTCACAGACAACACATACATACATACATATAAGTACACTACATACACAAATAGCATATACACACATACATACAAACAGTACATACACACATACATACAAACACTACATACACAAATAGCATATACACACATACATACAAACACTACATACACAAATAGCATATACACACATACATACAAACACTACATACACAAATAGCGTATACACACATACATACACTACATACGCAAATAGCATATACATACATACGCATACATACATACACACACATACATACAAACACTACATACACAAATAGCATATACACACATACATACAGACTCACATTCACATACACAAATAGCATATACACACATACATACATACACACACTCACATACATACATGCAAACTCACATACATACATTCACATATATACAAACGACTCGCATACATACAAACACGAACATACATACACACATACAGACCTACTCAGATTCAGACATACATACAGATACACACGCACATACAGTAGATACACACGCATATTCATACATACATGCTGGTACATATAGACATACACACACGCATATACAGATAGACATACATACATACAAACAAAAGAAAGATGGAAAGAAATCATAGTAAAGAAATAGAAGACAGAATTCTCTCTCTCTCTCTCTCTCTCTCTCTCTCTCTCTCTCTCTCTCTCTCTCTCTCTCACACACACACACACACACACACACACACACACACACACACACATACACAATAGATGTACCAGTAGCAATAATTCAGATAACGTTTAAATTTGTTCACATCGACATTGGATTTAGAGTTAGGAAATACATAATTGATTCCACTCTCTTTATAAATTTATTTAGACTACTGAATTATAACGACGAATATATCCATGATTAACCTAAGGGGAAACTAGTATACTTTTGGTTACATTGGAGTGCCTTGATTCCTCCAAAATAGGCCAGGAAACAGGACCAGATGGATATAAATAAAGGCGTCCTGTTGCTTGGAATAGGTTGGAGGAATCAGTTGCTCCAGATTTGCCAACACTGTACTTCCTCCTTAATAAAATGACTGCAAGAGAGAGAGAGAGAGAGGAGAGAGAGAGAGAGAGAGAGTTAAAGTTAGAGAGAGAGAGAGAGAGAACATATTGTGAACGAGTTTAGTACGTGTGTGTGTTCGTTCATGTGTGATTAAGTGACTGTGTGTGTGTGTGTGTGTGAATTTGACTATGTGTGTGTGTGTGTGTGTGTGTGTGTGTGTTATAATGTCCACACACACGAGATCGAGACATTCATTCAATTATTCACTGCCCGTTTCTCCACATCAACTTTAATGGCGAGGGTTAAGGTACAGTATTGGTTAATGTGAAGTAAACATTATTTCCTCCAACCTATCCCAAGAAACACACACACACACACACACACACACGAATTAACACACACACACACACACACACGACACACACGAATACGACACACACATACACGAATACGACACACACACACACACAGGGGCCTCATTCCACCCAAACTCTACTCTCTAGTCTCTCTCTCCCTCTCTCTCTCTCTCTCTCTCTCTCTCTCTCTCTCTCTCTCTTTCTTCTTTTTCCTTTTTCCTTTTCCATTTCTTCCTCCTTTATTTCTCTTCCTTCCTTCTTGTGCTATTCGTTGCAAAGTTTGGTGATATTGTTGCTTGTAGTGCCTCTCTGTTTGGTCTCAAGCACACACACACACACACACACACACGGAAGCACATGCACACTAACACACACACACACAAACGGAGACACATGCACACACACACGGAGACACATGCACACGAACACACACATACACACAAATGGAGACACATGCACATGAACACACACTGTGTGTGTGTGTGGATGTGTATTATAAAGAGGGTTGGTGTGTGTGTGTGTGTGTGTGTGTATTATAAAGAATGTTGGTGAGTGTACATTTATCGTGGTGTAATGGTGTGTAGTGTAATGGTAGAGCTCGTTACTGCTTGGGTTAATGGTGGGTCGGGTACACACACACACACACACACACACTCACACACCACACACACACACTCACACACACACACACACACACACACACACACACACTCTTTCTTCCCTCCAGCACAGATTTAACGTTGTCCCCCCCCCTGTCACCCCCTGTTCCTTATCCCCCTTCTCCCCCCCACCCCAGTCCCCTCCTCTCTCTCTCTGTCCCCCCCCCTCCTGCCCCACTGCCCATCCCCTTCTTCTCTACTGCCCCCCAATCCATCCCCCTTAGATTTAATGTTTTGCCCCCCCCTTTCTTCCCTGACTCCCCCCCCCCTTAAATTTAGCGTCCTGACCCCTCCCCTGCGCCCCCCTCCCCCCCCCCTCCCCCCTCCGTTCTAATTGCAACCTCGGGAGCATTCTTGCTGTGTCCTCCTGTTCTACACACACACACACACACACACACACACACCATGTATACTCCTCCATGTTCCCCATTACACACACACACACACACACAACACACACACACACACACAATGTATACTCCACCATGTTCCCCATTACACCACACACACACACACACACACACACACACACACACACACACGGGCTATCAATATCTATTCACAAATTAATTGACATACTATACTGGTGTTAGGTCATTATATATAGTGAGGATAACAATACACACAATGTCAACTCAATGACAAACACACATACAAACACCACACAAACACACAAACATGACACTTACAAACTATCACACAAACACACACAAATATAAACACTTACAAACTATCACACAAACACAAACACCATAAGAACAATTTCAAGCAACAAACAAGCACAAACATAAACAAACAATCACACAAACAAACACCACACGAACAAACAATGACGAACACTAAACATACACACAAACACCACAGACATATAAAACACACACTCACAAACACCACATAAACAATAAACATACACATGCACAAACAAGTCACATAAGCACATGAACACACACACAAACAATACCACATATATTTCACACACTCATCGTCTATTGATATAAGTAGCACAAGTGGAAAATATTTACAATACTACGCACCTATCTAAACTTTTTTTTTACATATCAGAAAAAACAAGGTGGACAAACGAAAGGAGAAAACAGGGAAACATAAAAAAAACACTCACAAATCAATGACAAACAATACACCTACACAAACACCACACAAACACAACCATAAACAATCACAAATCAATGACAACAACAAACAAACAACACACAAACACAAAAATGGAACTAATTACACCTATACTCTATTCCTCTATAATATAAGTTATGCACTACTACGGAAATATAAATACATATAATAATCCACAACTTTTATAATTTTGCTATATAATCCTGCATACCTACAGACAGAGACAGACAGACAGACAGAGACAGACAGACAGACAGAGATACAGACAGACAGAGAGACAGAGATACAGACAGACAGACAGACAGACAGACAGGGAAACGGAACCAATCACCTGACCTCCCTCCCTCCCTCCCTTCCTTCCTCCTTGTATGTAAGAAAAGAAAGTCATTGAGGGCAGAACAAGGATGCAAAAGTTGGCCCTCCCCGAAATGATCACCGGGGGAGTGCTACGAGAAGGGGCCGTTCGTTCAACTTGCACCCTCACTCCCGACCACTTACCCCCACCAACCTCCCCATCCCTTACCCACCAACTCCCCACCCCTCACTCCCGACCACTTACCCCCACCAACCCCTCTCCCCGTACCCACCAACCCCCCAACCCCTTACCCCTTACCCACCAACCCCCCACCCCTTATCCACCAACCCTCATCCCTTACCCACCAACCCCCAACCCCTCTACCTTAGTCGGTCATTGCTCCCTCCTACACACACACACAAACGCGGACATGCAAACTCGTGCACACAATATACACATGCCTATAATACTCATACACACAGACTCAAATTATTACACATATACACACTTAATACACACACACACAACAGAATCAAAGACACACATACAAACACTCTCTGAATCGCATACACATACACACACACACTCTCCAGCACACTATTGCATAAGGGACACACACACACACACACACACACACAACAGACTATCAGCGAATATCCCTCCAACCGCTTCCTCCCTTCGTAAAACTTCATTATGTTTACATTTGTGGCCTCGTCCGTCTTGATTATTTCCCGCTACAAGTCAGGTGATGGTTCGTTTACCGGTTTGTGCGAGATACACGACGACGGGGGCAGAATGGGGGGCTTTATGGGGGTTGGGGGGGAGCGGGTGAAGGGGGCGTGGAAGAGGTGAGGGAACCGGAGCATGGAATATGGTTGGGAGTGAGAGAGTGGGGGCAAGGGGAGGCAGCAAGGGTATGGAGGGGCAATGATGAGGGGGTGAGGAGTAAAAGGGGACAAGAGTCAGACAGGATGAAAGCTGGAAGAAGGAGACAGACAGTATAATTGAAACGAGAGTATACATTCATAATATTAGAGGCACAGATAAAAACATACATTTCCAAACCTTAAGATTTTTCGCATCCAAACCGAACCCATCTCTACTGCATGCAAAACTAAATTGATAAACATAAACATATAATATAATACTGTATATATGCACTCCATCCCACCCAAAGTTGTCAGAGCATATACAGATTAATAAAATGCACATAAAGAGGGAATGGTTGCTGGCTACTGATATGAAACCAATACGGTATAACGTTCTATGGTCTACATTTCTCTGGTTCTATGGTCTGGTTAAAATGATAAACTATAGACTAATAATATTATTGTTGCTCTGAATGAAGTTTAAATTACTGTTTGTCAGGCTGTTAGTTTCTGATCAGGGTTTATGTATTGAAAGGAACAGTTAATTTCGTCACATTCATGCCATTATTCTCAAGGGTTATTGTCGCATTGAAAGAAATGTTAGATGCATCTTATTCATTGCATTATTCTCAAAACTCTACCATCAGACCAGACAGACAGGCGACGGAGCTGGCGACCGCGGTTGTACATTGTTTTTACCTGTGTGTGTGTGTGTGTGTGTGTGTGTGTGTGTGTGTGTGTTGTTGTGGTGAAGGGAATGTCAGAATGAGTGAGGCTGCAACACAACCACTAAGGATCATGTTACATTTGACACACACTGTAATGTAACACATCAATTAGTGGTGTGTGTTTGTGTGTGTGTGTGTGTGAGAGAGAGAGAGAGAGAGAGAGAGAGAGAGAGAGAGAGAGAGAGAGAAGGATGAGATGGAGAAAGGGTATGGAGGAGAGGATGAGGAAGAAGGGTTGAGAAGATGGAAGAATGGAGGAGAGGTAAGAATGGAGGAGAGGTAAAAATGAGAAGAGGGAAAATGGAGAGGAGAGGGTAAGAATGGAGAAAGGAGAGTGGATTGAGAAGGAGGGATAGGGATTCAACTTTATCTAGCAAGAAGGAAACTGGTTATTAACTTTACTGGGAGGGAAGGAAGAAGGAAGGTGGGAGGGAAGGAATGAAGGAAGGAGGGAGGGAAGAAGGAAGGAAGGAAGGAGGAAATAAGTGGAGACAGGGGAGGCCAACTCTTCTGTATAGGGAAAGAGGGAGAAGAGGATGGAAGATAACAAGGGATGAGGGAGAAGAGGATGGAAGGTAACAAGGGAGAGAGGAAGGGAGGATTAAGATAACATGGGATGGGATGGGATGGAATGAGGGGGATGGGGGATATCAACGTAACATTCAGATATGTGAAACCACTCCATTCCTGATCAATATTGAATGTGCAAACACTTGTTATTTAGGTTAGTGGGTGGGTGGTGGGTAGGCTGCTGGCTGGTTGGGTTGGTGGGTGGGTAGGTTATGTAGCTGGTGGGTTGGTGGGTTGGTGGGTGAGTGGGTTAGGTTAGGTAGCTGGTGGGTGGGTAGGTTAGGTCACAGTGTATATACAGTACTTTAAAGTATATACACTATGGGTTAGGTAGCTAGTTGGTGGGTAGGTTGGGTGGGTGGGTGGGTGGTTGGTTGGAGATATGGTTGAGTGAGTAAATTTGTCTGGTTAGTGAGAGTGAGTGCGTGAGTGAAAATAGTTGTGGCTGGTTTGCTGGCTGGATGTATGTATGTATGTACAGCTGGCCACACTCCCATGAGGTCCACCCAGCATTGTCAACGTTGGCTGAAACTGTAGTGAACACATACATATCTACGCAAGTCTCCCATCAACACCGAAGATAAAACTCCATTTTCTTTCATACATTCAACATTCATTTTACACCTCCTTACTTCTCCCTCCCATCAGTGAATGGGTTCAAGAGAGAGGAGTACACTCTTATTATTAATGTTTCGGAGGTATTTAATGTTTCGGACAACGTTGACAATGCTGGGTGGACCAGGGTTTATATAGATACATGAACCCTGGGGTGAACCTCATGGGAGTGTGGCCAGCAGCTGTATGTATGTCAGCTAACTATAACTATGGATGGATGGATGGGGTCAAAACAACACTTAAAATAGAGAAAAACTTCTATGTTTGATAAAAAAAAAATTCATTTGCCAAGTGATGTAAAGTTAGCACTCCATAAAAAAAAATCCTGATCTTTCACCAGCAGAGAGAGACAACAAGGGAGAGAGGAGGCAGCAGCGGTATATCTGGAACAACCGATTCCTCCAAACTATTCAAACAACAGAACACCATTATATTTGTTGGCCTGGTCTGTTGTTTGGAATAGCTTGGAGGAATCCGTTGCGTTCCAATTCACCAACCAAGAGAATCTCCCCTTGATTCGTGCCCCCGCCACCAGAGGGTTAAGGGTGTCCCGAGGGAGATGCCGCGTTTCCCTGTCACATAGCGAGGTGGTGACCCAGTTTCACCACCTCTGTTTATTGGGCACCACATGTAGATACTCTATATAT
>JAWZYT010003972.1:145000-150000 GCA_034508575.1 Petrolisthes manimaculis | reverse complement strand
ACCAACAATACAATTTCTCCTTAAGGGGTCCGTGGCTTGAAATGGGCCTCATACCGCCACTCGTGATAACACCAAGACCGAAGTCATCACAACACACATGGTCTGCAAAGGAGGTAAAATGAGAATAGGTGTATGTGTAGGAGAGAGAGAGAGAGAGAGAGAGAGAGAGAGAGAGAAGACTGGCTGTGTGTGTGTGTGTGTGTGTGTCATGTGTGTGTGCGCGATAGAGCGGGAAATATAAAAGTACACTAGCGGTCTGAACTTGTGTCCCGATCCCCTGATAAAATGAATCTCAAACAGCCCAGGGTTCATATAGATATCTATATGAACCCTGAAACAGCCTATAATAGCTTTGAGGGTTTGAACAAGGGTGCGTCTCACTACAACACACAGTTCTTTAAATCATCAAAGCTCGGATAGTTGCCATTCATCGTGCCAAGTATTTTTAGTGTTGAGTCAATGGTATTTGTACAGTCGGCCACACTTCTGGCTGTTACAGTCAGTACTACAAACTCCAGGTGTCTAACGTTTGCATCCCTGACTTTCTGAATCATAGGCTCGAAGATTCTCAGTGGTGAAGAAGTGAGATGGTTTGGTCCTCCCTCCCTCCCCCTTCTTTCCCTCTCTCTTTCTCCCCCTGCACCGTCTCACTTCTTCACCACTAAGAATCTTCGAGCCTATGATTCAGAAAGTCAGGGATGCAAACGTTAGACACCTGGAGTTTGTAGTACTGACTGTAACAGCCAGAAGTGTGGCCGACTGTACATCATAACAAAAAAAAAAAAAAACTTGGCGAGTAATAATATAATGGGTCCTTTCGAATACTCTACTATATTCGTTTTCTGTGTATCCGTTTCTCTCTCTCTCTCTCTCTCATTTGATGTGAAGCATAAACTGCGTCTTGAAAGACCTGGTATATCCCTGGATAGATGGATACTAAAGACTGACTACTATATACTGTGGGCCCTGAGTGGTGCACCAGTTCTTGCACGTGACGTCATGCGCACAGAAGGTGGAAAATGGTACCGTCTTTGGAGAGACCTGGTTGATCCCTGGACCTTGTCTAAACGTACACACACACACACACACACACACACGTCATGACTTGAGTGATCCGATTGGTGTCAGTCAGTCAATCCGTTAGTTAGTTTTCCAGTCAGTCAGTCTTCCAGTCAGTCAGTCTTCCAGTCAGTCAGTCTTCCTCTCAGTCAGTCAGTCTTCCTGTCAGTCAGTCAGTCTTCCTGTCAGTCAGTCTGTCAATCATACACTCAATCAGTCTTCCAGTCAGTCAGTCAGTCAGTCAATTAATCATAGAGTATCTTGTCTCGTAATACATTCTTATCATTCCCTTTAATCTCTAATTTGCTTCATTAGTGAGACTTACTATTGAGGCTTAAAAGTTGAGGTAGTGTTAATTACCTCTTGAACCAGAATCTCAGCCCCCTCCACTCCTTCCTTCTCTGGCCCCCTCCTATGTGCCCCCCTCCACTCCTTCCTTCTCTGGCCCCCTCCTATGTGCCCCCCCTCCACTCCTTCCTTCTCTGGCCCCCTCCTATGTGCCCCCCTCCACTCCTTCCTTCTCTGGCCCCCTCCTATGTGCCCCCCTCCACTCCTTCCTTCTCTGGCCCCCTCCTATGTGCCCTCCTCCACTCCTTCCTTCTCTGGCCCCCTCCTATGTGCCCTCCTCCACTCCTTCCTTCTCTGGCCCCCTCCTATGTGCCCTCCTCCACTCCTTCCTTCTCTGGCCCCCTCCTATGTGTACCCCTCCTCCAATTCCCCCGTAAGTGGGTATTCCCTGCATATTTTAATTAAGGGTTTTGGCGCTTCTTCGGTCCCAGTCACTTGCTTTCAGTTCCTTATATGTCCCTCTTTGCTTTCTATTTCCTTTCTGCTTGCTGCCTCACCTCTCTATCACCATTTTCTGGCGCTATATGATTTCGCGGTTGCGGCGCTTAATGGCAATCAATCTATCAATCAAACTCTCCTATTTCCTCCTCTCCTCCTCCTACCAAACTCCTTCCTTCCCAGGTTCCTTCCCCTCCTAATTTCACCACCATGCCACCAACCTTCCCTCCTTCCCTCCTCCTCCTCGTGTAACCCTTTCCTCCCTCCTTCCCTCCTCCTCTTCGTCTTACCCTTCCCTCCCTCCCTCCTCCTCCTAACCAAAAAAAAAAAAAAAAAAAAAAAAACGAAAAAAAAAAAACTCCACATGTCACGAATGTCTGGAGAAGAATTTGTCAGGCATTTTATGAGGCATTTTTGGTCACCAACTTCTAAGACCCTCGGTGCATAACACACACTGCTCCATTTCCTGACCGTATAATAAATTCTTGCCTCGCGAAAATGTCCCGTTTATTCCTTAGTTATTAAGATGTTTTTACCTCATTTAATTTATTGGTGTAAATGCACATACAGTCACTCTCTCCTCACGACCTGTTTTGTAGTACTGTTTGTTCGTTGTTTTGTAGTATTGTTTGTTCGTTGTTTTGTAGTACTGTTTGTTCGTTGTTTTGTAGTATTGTTTGTTCGTTGTTTTGTAGTATTGTTTGTTCGTTGTTTTGTAGTATTGTATGTTCGTTGTTTTGTAGTACTGTATGTTTGTTGTATTGTAGTACTGTATGTTCGTTGTTTTGTAGTATTGTTTGTTCGTTGTTTTGTAGTATTGTATGTTCGTTGTTTTGTAGTACTGTATGTTCGTTGTTTTGGCCTCACTTATTTTACTGGTGAAAAATGCAATGTATTTCGCTCTGTATCTTCTGTTTGTTATTTATTTATTTATTTATTTATTCATTTTATTGTTGTTTCGTTTGTCTGGATGTGATAGCTTCTAAACACAATCTCTCTCTCTCTCTCTCTCTCTCTCTCTCTCTCTCTCTCTCTCTCTCTCTCTCTCTCTCTCCTCATTTCAGTTTTTTTTTCTTTCCCTTCCTTCCTTCGTGTGACTTTCCTTCATTAGTGGGGCTTAATGTTGGGGGTAAAAGTGGGGGTTTGGGCTAATTACCCCTTGGACCAGATTCTGAGTCCCCCATCCCCCCAACCTACTACTCCCTTTACTTGTCCCCCCCCCCCCTCCTTCCTTCCCCCACAACCCCCTCTACTTCCATCACATGTTCCCCCTTCTCCTCCTATCCCCACACACCAAATAAAGTAAAACATGAAAGAGAGAGAGAGGAATTCATACAATATCTCTCCTATCTCTGTCTATCTATATCTGTTTATTTCTCTGTCTATCTGTATCTCTCCATCCATCTAATTTTCTATCTCTCCATTCATCAATTTCTTTCCATCTCTCCATCGATCTATCTTTTCGTCTCACCATATATATATATATATATATATATATATATATATATATATATCCTATCTATCTATCTCAATCTCTCCTATAGCTCTCCATCCATCAAAATTTCTATCTCCATCTATCTCTCCCTCCCTCCATCCATCCATCTCTATTTTTGGGTATATCTCGTCATCCATCTCTCCATCCATCTATCTCTCTCTGTCTCCATCCATCTATCTCTCCATCCATCTCTCTCAGTAGGCACCAGATCCCATAAAGTCACATTTTCCCTACATTAAAGTCAGTGTCTGTCTTTGTTTGTACCCCCCCCCCTTAGCCCCACACACTAACCCCCCCCCCTTAGCCCCACACACTAGCCCCCACCCCATATCCCCACACTAGCCCACCCCCAACAACACACCTGCCCCACGACCCCCTCTTATTTCATTTCACTTCCTAATCCTTAAAAAATAAATCATATAATTACAATCAATACCTTGGAAACACCCCTGATTGACTATAGGATTGACTGATTGGGGGATTGGTTGATTGATATCAGACGCCACAACAGCAAAGTCATGTGGCGTCCGAGGAAGAAACTGATTGGTTGGATTGATCATTAATTATTTCCACCACTATATTATTTCCACCATGCAGCCTCGCTAATGACCACGTGATAATATTGTATTTTTAATTACTCACACCACATTTGGTTAGAGACCCTCCATGTGATGTAGTCAGAAAATTGGAGATAAACGAGTCCTTCAAATATTGCCACGAAACTCCATCTATATAGAGAAGGAGTTTGTTTCGTGGTACTATTTGAAGGACTCACTGAACTCCAATTTTCTTACTACATCACAGGGTTCCTTAATTAATGACGGATTTTTCCCAAGACGATTCATTCAAAAAGGTTTATAAAGTATAATTGCCTTGAACTCCTTCCACGCACACACATACACACACACACACACACACACGCACACATACATACATACATGCATACATACACACACACACACACACACACACACAGTTCATGATCTGGTATTACTTTAGGCTCGTCACTTAGTGTTAGTTTTATTATTATTATTATTGCTATTATTGTTATTGTTATTATTATTGTATTGTTATTATTATTATTATTAGGCAAAGAGAGAGAGAGAGAGAGAGAGAGAGAGAGAGAGAGAGAGAGAGAGAGAGAGAGAGAGAAATGTGACACCAGGAAGGAAGAGAAAAATATGAACAGAAAAAATGTGAAGATGAAAGAGAGAACAAGGAAGGGAAGCTTTAGCCACAAGAATGACACAAAGCCTCTCTTCCCTGTCCAGCTGGCTACCTCACTACACACACACAGAGAGAGAGAGAGAGAGAGAGAGAGAGAGCACATAGCCTACGTAGACAGACACACAGAAAGAGACATATACACAGACACACACAAACACAGAGAGACACACAGATACACAGAGGGACACACATACACAGAAAGACACACAGATACACAGAGGGACACACATACACAGATAGAGTGAGAGATACACACAGAGAAAGAGAGAGCACGCACACACACACAGAAAGACGCACACAAAGACAGAGACAGACAGACAGACATATAGGCAAAAAGAGAGAGAGAGGCGCAAAGAGAGAGAGAGAGGCAAAGAGAGAGAGGCAAAGAGAGAGAGAGAGAGGCAAAGAGAGAGTGAGAGAGAGAGAGAGAGAG